>VCJN01001012.1:0-262096 GCA_006384855.1 Tetraselmis striata | reverse complement strand
TTTGCCGGCATGCCTGCTGCCGCGTGCGCGCGCGGGGGAGGGGGGGGGGGTTGGGGGGGGTGTTTGAGAGTTGGGGTGGATGTAGCCCACCACCGGCAGGGAGCACAGATGCGAGTGCGCGGCTGTCCGCGCTTGGTACAGCGGTGAGCGGCGGTGACCGAGAGGCGACCCCGTACTTCATGCGCGTGCTGGGGCGTTACACAATCATCAGCAGTTACGGCGGCTGCATTAAAACGCGCACCTACGAACACCACCTACCGCCTACCAGCCACCTAAGCTACCGGACCACCTACCTCCGCCAGTCGCGCCGCACATCGCCGCACACAACGTGACGCACATCGCCGCACACGTCGTGCCGCACATCGCGACTGCACCGATACATCGTACTACTACTCGCGCTGCGACTACGCAAATAAGCGTCAATACACCGGGCTAATATCGGGTGTATATCGCCGCTTATCTTTATGTTCACGCACACCTAGCGACGGCAGCACTTGCCCACTCCGCGATATGTATATCGCGCACGCAGCAGCGCCGCGACGGTACGGACGCGCGACGCCGCCTGCTTCGCAAGGATATCAATCACAAGAGGCGACGAAGTGTCACCAGTTGCACCACCCACCATGGCACTATCCATGACACCCCAGAAAAGGGCCAGGATGGTGGAGCGCTGTACACGCACCCAACTAGCATACGCGAGCGTGGAGGAGAACACGCTACAAAATAGACTCACCGATGAGGACATGAGAGGGGAATACATCCATCTCCCGGGCGGCTGGACTCCCACCCAGTCCAGCAACCCGGCCCTCTACCGCTCCCTGCGCCACGCTTGGCACTGGCACACTTTGCTGGATGTCGGCGCTGACGCGCTCGCCCAGTACAAGCTCTTCCTGCTTGATCAGCCCGATCTGGACGGGGACATCGTCGACGCTGATACGCGTCTCACATACCTCCGCGGTTCGGATTCGGTGTGGCTGCAAGGCGCCGAGGATATGCTCGAGATCGCTGCGAAGCAGGCCGCTGTACTCGTCGAGCACGATGACGACGGGGCTATGGAGCCTCTCCTCGCTGGGGCCCATGCGGAGCAGTTCCCGCTGTTCCAACTCATGCGGCTGACCGCACGCGTGGTGCAAGAAGCCCTCACCCACACATGGATTCAGACGGACAGATTCAGCCGGTTCCTGTCCGACATCACAAAGGAAGCCCACAAGTGGGAGACAGACAGAGCGGCAATCCCCGGGAGCACGCACCACGTGGGGTCTTTCCTCCCCTATGCCCCTTTGACGTGGACCGCGACTTCCCCGCCAAGGCTTGCGCACATGGAACCCATTCATAAGTGGCGCGAGGGGTATTTCCCAACGGTAAGCCCAAGAAGGCACAGTATCCTCACAGCTTCCACGGAACACTTGGCGCGGCTTCCAACTGTGGCAGACCTCACGAAGGTGCCCTAGCCGCCCCCCTAAAGTCTGAATTTCATATGTATAGAACATTAGGCAGGAGCTGTTTTGTGGTGGGCACCGCCCACAACGGCGAAGTGAAGCCCAGCAATGTAATAAAAGCGCCTCCGCGACACCGGCCCACACCTCCGCCGGGACTGCCGCGCAAGCCATGACCGCATGCCGGCAGCCTGCGATCATGGTTTGCCACGCACTCCCGGCACCCTGCCGGCACATGCATGCTGTGCCGCAACGCTACGCGCGAACTAAGCACCATTGCTGTGCGAGAGTCGGCCGTGCCAGTACTTATCGTGATTACTCCTTGGCAGGGGCCGGGGGCGCGGCCCGCCAGCGTGGCGCACTGCGACGCCAGCGACCCCGCGGTGTGCAGCGATGTGCAGCGATGTGCGGCGATGTGCAATGAGTGCGTACATCCGCCTGTACTTAGCCCGGGTGCTCCGCGTCGGCGGGCGACACGCGAGCCCGCGTGCGCATATCAATTTGATGAAATTATGGAAACGAGAAATTCATATAGTACTTTACAGGTCGCCCGCGATAGTCGTCGCTACTGGGTATGAAATCCACGTCCCTCGTCCGTCCCGTATCGTCCCCGTATGTCGTCGTTCGTCACCAGTAGGGCACATTTACGTCACATCTGAATCTCACAGTGTCAAGGGTCAAGTCGCCGACTCATGAGCGGTCCCGGTCAAGCACCGCGCCCGCTTCAATCGCCACGGAAGCCCACAATTATTTCAAAGCGGTATGCATGCGCAGTGCTTGTAGTTCACGACGGGGCAGATCAACAGATGATACACGACGAAATCCGTAGCGTTCCGGTCTGAGACATCCGTAGAGCGAAGCCATAAGGGATCAATATCACAAGTGGGGTTAGGGCATGTGACAAGCGGGGAACACCCGCGCAGCGGCGGCCGAATAAGCAGCATGGGGAATCTTGCGGCCTGACTCGTGATCCGACTGGAAAAGCGATAGGGAGCCCGGCCCGCACGCGTTGTACACGCGCAAGGTATGAAATCGCAAGGCCGTCGCACCCATATTGAAAGCAATACAAAAGGTCCGAGCATGGCATATACCTGCGGGCAGCCGCATATATAGCCATATAGCCGGTACACGGGCAGCCAAGTACCGGAATATCGCGTTGTACTTGTATCGATGGATATCGGGCAGCCACGTATCGGTACGAGTATAGCTAACACATACGCATACGCTGTCAGCCACGAAGTCATGCAAGCGCAAATCGCACGGCTGAGGTGACGTTGGACAACCATGGTCGTAGGTTGATCATCGGAGGCAGCACCCGTACCCGTACCCGAGGGCGGAGCTGTAGTACCGCATGGCTGCGGTTCTAGTAGGGAATGACTTGTTGCTGACGGAGGGGGTGCCATTATAAATCGCCAGGCGACGGTATCTTGAGAGCTACAAAAGCGCATGTAGCAACGGTATTGGCAGTACTCGTACCACCGATAGGGAGCGATTATTGGGCTCCAGGGCGGCCTCACCAGTAACAACTACTCTAGGGGGAGTGCCCGTAAAAGGAGATGTGGTGACGCGCAGTCCTCCGCTAGTGCTCGTACCCGTATGGGCCGTAGTATCCGTTGGTATGGATTCGGTGCAACGGAGGAGGTCGTAGCATTATACCGACCGTAAGTGACTCGAATATCTCATGGGCGTGCCCGTACGCGGCGCGTGCGCGCCGCACATCTTCTCGCGGTAACATGGCGAGAGCCCGTACAGTCTCGAACACGCGGCGCGTCTCGCGCGCCCATGGCACTCGTAGCCACGGACGACACCTCGGCGCGGACCGCCTCGTTCAAGGGGCCAAGGGCGGACCCGTACTCTCGTACCAACTTTGGCAGGACAACCGATTGCGCGGAATATAACGCCACAGGGGGCCTCGGTCTGCAGCAAGGCCATATTCAAACCGCAAAATCTGCGGGCATACTCACATGGACGATCGCAGCCTCCATGCACAATGTAGACTGGTCGCAAGCGTCCACCAAGCAACGAAAATGCAGCCGAAATGTTAGCGGCGTCCACGGCCTAAAGGAAAGGGTCCAGGTCCGACGGCGACATCCTGCGGCTGAGGAAGCCGGTCTGCCACACCGCGCATACGATCAGCAACCGCATGGCTCCATGGTGTCAGCCGTATCCCGAAGCGCCAAAGGAGGCGGTGCGCTCCAACAGTGCGGCGTGGGGTTCCCGGCGCCGCCCTAACGCAGAGTTCATCCTCCCGCGGTAATGGCTAATAGGAGCACCCGAGTCGTTTTTTTTCGTACATGGCGCTATTCAGGAAAGGGCCATCGGCCGGGATACGAAACCCTTCCGGGGCCAACTTCGTCCGCACTGCCCGCAACTCGGCCTCGCTTTCACCGAGGTGACGAACGTACCTCGTCTTACTGTCTTGTACCACAAGTCCGACTTTGAAAAGCTCCGTACAATACTCGCCGAAAACACGCGGAATTTATAACGTGAGCCGCGGCATTAGCCGCGCCGCAATCTTCCGCAAAACCCTGGCAGAAAGCACTAGCGGCGGTACGAGCCACAACCGCTTGCACCGGATCCGCGATAGCAAGGCAGAAATATATAGCGGGACCAATACATCACCCTGAAGCACACCCATACGGGACTATAGGGTGGCGCGCAAAGTACCGGGATCATCCGGCGCGTGGTAATACAGGTCTGCTTTGGGGCGGACGTACAACATCCGGAAAAGGAGTCAGGCCATGTACAGTAGACGCGGGTGCTGAAGCGAGCCGTACAGTATCGCACCCCCGGATACCTCATACCTATGCATTGAAGGCATTCCGAATATCCAAGAGTATCTCATACGGACATCGCGTCATCAGATAATCCTGTCATCGGATAAATACTCGCACCGGAGCGTGCCACGTCGTAACTGATGACATGCCCCGCGCAGCTATCTGATGACATACCCGAGTGTATACTGTACACGGGGGCATTTCCAAATGCCACCATGTACAGTGCACACGCGTCATCAGATAGCGGCCTCGGCCAGCCCATTTTCAAAACATTTTCACCCAGTCTACCTACTAAGCGGCGCTTCGCGCCGGGGATTTGTGGAGGTGCCCCTACCTCTTGGGTTGAGCGTGGTGCGGCCGTGCGGGATGCGGGCCGCTTTTAGCCGGCTTGTCGTGTTGATCTTGTAATACTGTTGTTTCCGGGTAATAATGCTTTTAGCGTTAGATTTGTCAGTAATTTATATTTTTCAAAAGAGACGTATTATTTTGTAAAACAGATTAAATCTGCAAGCCGCGTAAAAGCGGGCCGCTGACTACTGGTGTGCATTACAAAAAGGCCGGTATATTATAGTACAGCAGTACTAGCGCATCGCAGTGTGCAACGGTGTGCACTGCGGTGTGCAACAAGTGCACACCGCAGTGTATAGTGTGCGCATGTGCACTGCGACAGCAGTATCCTGGGGGCACGCCAGGTGCGCGCGCCGCTACATGGCGGCGCGGGCGCTGCGGGCGCCGCTCACTTCCTTTAACCTCACCGCATCCTCCTGCCCCTCCCACTCGGCTGCCCCTCGTCAGGGGCCTACGCCCGTGCCCTGCACCAGGGCTATAAGAGGTTATGATGCCCTCCTAGCCTCACAGCGTCGCTTCCCGCTGTGTGCTCCGTCTCGTCGCGCCGCGCCCGCCTGCACGGCGCGCCCTCCTGGCCCTGTCGCCCGGTTTTTCCGTGAGCGTTTGTATGTCCGATAGCCCGCCCCCGCCGCCGCCAGGCGCAGGCGGATCCTCCGACCAGTGGCCCGCACTCGGTCAGTCCTTTGGCCCCCTGTCCCCTGCCTCATGGGGGCAAGTCAGCTCCGCAGCGGCACAGCGCGCCGTGCAGATCCAGCAAGCTGCCTCAGCCGAGCAGATGTCCCAGATGGTCGCGGAGATGCGCACCATCGCGCACGATGCTGCCACTGCCGCCACCCGCGCGGTAGTGCAGGAGCTGCGCCAGCCCTCGCTCTCGCCCAAGCCTGACCCATGCGACACAGCACACCATGCCGCCACGTCCGCCCCTGCTCCTGCTATGGTTCCTGCTCCCATGCCGCCCCCGCTCTCTCCTGGTTCCCTTGGTGACGATCTTGGCGCTCTCCATGTCGCGGCCCCTCGCCAGCTCGGCGCGCATGACCTTGGCCGCTCCCTCAAGACCGCTCTCTCCCAGTTCTCGACAACTGACTCCTGGCCCATCTACCGCGACGATTTCCTCGCCCACCTGACGACGGTCAACCCCGTTGTTATGTACTCTACACTGCTGTACTTTGTACTGCGGGAGCCGACGAAGGAGCGAAGAACTGGCGACTGAGGCGGACGAGAACGAGTACAAGCCAAGCGAAGTACGAGCATGAGCATTGCGAGTGCGAGTACAAGCGAAGGCGAAGTACTGGTACGAGGACGACGAGGCGTCAGTACGAGCGACTACCAGGCGACTAGTAGTGCAGGACAGTATTACGAGTACCCACATGGGGTGCGAGTAACCTGTACTTACGCCTGCGTACCAGCCAGAGCGCGATTGTCGTACGCTATGGTGTCACCTGCTAGAGGATGATGATACCAAGCGTGAGATGGAGCGCTGCCTTAGTGGAGTATTAGTAGTAGGTACTAGAGCCTACTAGAACCATCTAGAACGCTATAGCATTTGCTATAGCAATAGTAGATAAATATTATATCACTGTGCTGCGGACAGACGAAGGTGCTAGCAACCTGTCTGTAGTTAGTTGAGTGTTACTAAAATAGCGACGGGCCGCGGGTTAGGACCGCACACGTCGATTTTAGTAGAAGTCTAGTAGTTAGACGCAGCACAGGTGGCGGAAATTGGATCGGTACACAGCGCACGGAATGACGGAAACCAGCGACTATAAATAGGCCGGCAAAACCACCGCCGGGCCAGTCACCCAGGTTACCGGCATTCCGGTACTGTAAGAATCCCTTTTCCCAAATCTCCGCTCATTACTCCTGGCCGTGTGGAATAACGATCCGATGGGCCCTCGACTCAGCTCCTGCTTTAGGACTATCTATGGCTAGACGACTATTCGGCCTTAGTCCTAAAGGGGGCTGTGACACTTGGTTTCGGAGCGTCGCTGTCCTCCTTGGGGCTCGTCCACCAGCACACGGCCTGACCGCGGAATCGTTCAGTCTCTTGCAGCAACAGCTCTCCGCCACGCTCACTGTTGTCATGAAGTCTCATCCGACGGCTGCCACACGCCTCCGGAACTTGAGGCGCTCGGACACCTTCGCTGCCGCCGACAATCCCGGCACCCTGGCTTGGGACCAGCTGTGCACACACCTCGACCGCCGAGGCGTGGCTCGCACTGTGCGCCACCTTTTGGCTCTCCAGCAGCCGCAGTCCCCGTCTGAGGAGCAGGGGGCCTTCACCCAGCGCATGCTGAACGCCTATCACGAGCTCAACGACAGCACTGTCTCCTTGCACTCCAACGTGCTCCACGAGAACGTGCTCGTCGCTGCTACCCTCGCTGGCATGCACAACACAGTCGCCAGAGACACCATACTCTCCGCCCTCGACGCAGCCGAGACTCGGGCGGAGGACATCTCCTACGGCCGCCTGTGCGACATGATGCACTGCCACCCAACGACTCCCGACAGCAAGCCAACCCGCCCCGGCCAAGACGTTGCCGCCTTCGCTGCGGCTATACACACTCAGCTGCACTCGCAGGTGGAGGCTGCGGTCGTCGCCGCTATGGCCCGTGCCCCCCCTCCGGCTCGACCCCCCTACGCTCGTCCCCCCCGTGGTGGCCCGCAGAACAACGCCCGGCAGCATCCGCCCACGACCCCGTGCCGCATCTGCGAATCAAAAGGGCAGGGCAAGCGTTTCCACTGGCATGCGCACTGCCCCCTGAACCAGGCTCCGGCTGCGCCAACTGCTGCGCCGCCTCCTGCCCCTGCCACTCATCAAGCTGTTGTTTCTCCCGTGTCGGCTGCATCGGCGTTTTCCGATGAACTCTCCCACATGATGGCCTTCCTCGGCAACCCGGACAGCGCAGCTCCTAACGCCATGATGGCACATGCGGGGCCGAGTGGCATCCATGCTGGTTTCCTTTCGGTATTCTGTGGGAAGGCCGCCGCCCCGCTCCCCGTCGCCGCCTCCGGCATGTTTCTTGTCGACGGTGGTGCCAACATCTGCATGGAACCCGACGTCTCGCGCTTCCGCGCCTACTCCCCCTTGACCACCCCGGTCCCGTGCTCTGGCCTCGGCGTTGACATCCTCGGCTTTGGCTCAATTGACATCTCCGTTGTCTACTCCGATGGTGTCAGCCGCCCCCTGACAGTGCGCGCGGCACATGCCCCCGGCATGACAGCCAGGGGCGCTCCTACCATCCTCTCTCAGGAATACCTTCGTCGCGAGCACGGCGTCAGCTTCTCGTATCCCGCTCGAGGGGCGCCCTCCGCCACGGACTCTCACGGCTCCCTTGTCCTCACCATGGTCAATGACCTGCCCTTTCTCACCGGTGGCCACGCCGAGTCTCCTGGTGCGGCCCCTCCGTCTGCGTGCCTTGCCTACAAGGGCCCGCCTGAGTCGCCGCCTGATGCCCATCGCTTGCACCTTCGCCTCGGCCACCCTGGCAGGGACGGCATGAAGGCCTTGCTTCGCTCGGAGTCCGTCGTTGGTGTTCCTGCTGCTGCGGATGCTGCCATGCCAGACTGCGAGCCCTGCATCATGGGCAAGTTGCGACACGCTAGCGTCTCTCGCGCTCCTGCCAGCGTTGTTCAGCCGTTCTCGGCTTTTAGCTCTGATGTCTTCGGTCCCATGGATGTCCCCGGGGTAGGTGGGGCCAAGTTCCTCCTCGGTGTAATCGATCACTACTCCAACTACATCCGGCTCGCTGCCCTCTCCTCCAAACGAGATATCATCACCCAGCTTCGCCTCGTCCTGCTGCAAATTCGCACCATCTGCTCGAAGGCCGGTCAGCGCCGCTTTGCCCCGTCCATCAAGTTTGACTGTGACCCCAACTACCTCGATACGGCCTGCCGGTCCATGGTTCGCGAGTGTGGCTTCTCTGATAGGTTCACTGCCCCATACGCTCACCACCAACTCGGTCGCGTCGAGCGTCGTTGGGGGAGTCTGGGTCAGCGAGCAGTCTGCCTCATGCAACATAGCCACGCGCCTCGCCGGTTCTGGGGGCTCGCCATGCGTCATTCTGCTTTCCTTGCGAACAGGCTTCCGTCGCCGACGGCGGCCAACGGTGCTGGTGGAGTGCCCTATTGCCTCCTCCACGGCGTCCCGCGAGTCGATCTCAGTGACCTCCGTGTGTTCGGCTGCACTGCCTACCTCCGTCTTGAGGACCGCTTTCATCTCAAACTCGAGCCCCGCGCTCTCAAGTGTATGCTGGTTGGTCAGTGCGATGACGGCCCTGGCTATTGGCTGTATAATCTCCAGTCCGGCCGCGTCATTCGCTCCGTCCACGTTGCCTTCCTCGAGGGGATTCCGGCCCATGCGCCTCCGCCGTCCACCCCAGCCGACGTGCCCCCATGTGCTCATCTCGCCGGTCCCTCCCAGGACGCGGCTCGCTTCGCTAGCCCTTTCGCGGCGGCTGCAGCCACAGCTACGCCGGTCTTCTCCCGTCCTACCAAGCGCCCCGCGCCTCCGGCCAGCCCGGCCTCCGATTGGCATGAGCTGGACGCCTCGCCGGTACCTCCTGCCGTCGCTCCGGGCCAGTATCCTCCAGCGTCCCGCATCCCGGTGCCTGACACCATCAAGCAGGCACTTGCTGGCAAATACCACAAAGAGTGGCGCGCATCTATCGTCAGTGAGCTCCGCTCCCTCCGCGCTCGGAACACCTTTGCCTACGCCCGTCTCCCGGTGGGACGGCATGCTATCGGCAACAAATGGGTCTTTAAGGTCAAGGCCAACTCCGATGGCAGCGTCAACAGGTTCAAGGCCCGCCTAGTGGCTCAGGGTTTCAGCCAGCAAGCCGGGGTGGACTACCACGCCACTTTCTCCCCCGTCGTCAAGCTCAGCACCCTCCGCACGTGTCTGGCCGTGGCCGCTGCCCGCGGCATGCACATCCACCAGATCGACATTGAGACAGCCTTCCTGAACGCCTCCCTCAAAGAGGAGATCTACATGCGACAACCTAAGGGCGCCGAGGATGGCACGGACAACGTCCTTCGCCTCCTCAAGAGCATCTACGGTCTCAAACAAGCCTCCCGGGAGTGGTATGAGCTCATCCACAAAACGCTCACTGGTCTTGGCCTTGCGCGCTCCAACTCCGACACCAGCATGTACAGCATGAACCACCCACGGTACGGCATCTGCATCGTCCTTGTGTATGTGGATGACATCCTCGTCGTCTCCGACTCTGTTGAGTGGATCCGGTCAGCCAAGTCCGCAATTGGTGCTGAGTTCAACATGACCGACTTCGGGGAGGCCGCCTTCGTCCTGGGCATGGACCTCACTCGTTGTTGGGCTTCCGGCACCATCCGACTATCCCAGGAGCAGTACACGCTCGAACTGTTGGAGAAGTACGGCATGCAGGACTGCTCCCCGGCCAAGACCCCCATGGGCAGTGGCCACTACAAAGATCTTGCCAGCGCCAGCGACGCCGACAAGGCCCCGCTCTCCCGCGAGGACCATGAAACGTATCGCGCCATCCTGGGCTCTGTCAACTTCCTCACGATGTGCACCCGACCGGACCTCGCCTTTGCTATCAGCGTCCTCAGCAGGTTTCAGTCTGCCCCGCAGAAGATCCACCTCATGCAGCTCAAACGGGTACTCCGCTATCTCAAGGGCACCCCTGGCATGGGCATCACCTACGGAGCCACTGAACCGGGGGGGGCTCGCCTCGTAGTCTACTCAGACTCCGACTGGGCCGCTGACATCAGCAACCGGCGCTCTCAGTCCGGTGACATCAGCATGCTCAATGGTGGTGCCATTGGATGGAACTCCAAACAACAAGAGACCACAGCGCTCTCCACCACCGAGGCTGAATACGTTGCCCTCAGCAGAGCGGCACAGAACACTGTGCACTTCAGGCAGCTGCTGCAAGACATCCACCAACAGCAACAAGGGCCCACCATTGTCTATGAGGACAACCAGGGAGCAGTCAAACTTGCCAACAATCCCATGGCTTCGCACAGAACCAAGCACATCGACATCAAGCATCATTACACTCGAGACCTAGTGGATGCTGGAACGATCTCTGTCACCCCCATCGCTACAACAAAGATGCTAGCCGATGGGCTCACCAAAGCCTTGCCTGAACCCACCCACACACTGCTGTTTAGACAATGCATGGGCACTAAGTCAACTGTATGACCGGCCTATGCTTGAGAGGGGCTATTATAGTACAGCAGTACTAGCGCATCGCAGTGTGCAACGGTGTGCACTGCGGTGTGCAACAAGTGCACACCGCAGTGTATAGTGTGCGCATGTGCACTGCGACAGCAGTATCCTGGGGGCCCGCCAGGTGCGCGCGCCGCTACATGGCGGCGCGGGCGCTGCGGGCGCCGCTCACTTCCTTTAACCTCACCGCATCCTCCTGCCCCTCCCACTCGGCTGCCCCTCGTCAGGGGCCTACGCCCGTGCCCTGCACCAGGGCTATAAGACGGTACCCAACCCACCGCTAAAAGTTGTATTACAGTACCCCCCCCCCCCAAAAAAAGCAGCACTACAAGATCAGCAATACAGTACAAGCCGCCTACAGGCGGCCCGCATCCCGCACGAGGCCGCGCAGGTCGGGCCGGTCGTCAGGTCTACGGGGCGGGCACGGCGCGAATCGCCATGCCCGCCGCCTGTACCGGCACCGGACGCCGGACGCCGTCGTTTGACCGTCGCCCGTGCGTCGACGGACGCCGGGCCCCGGGTCGGCGGACTGCCCCCGCACCGCGGCGACCCCTTTTTACAGCACCATACTTGGACTACCGTATAGGTAAGGAATAGTCGCTGAATAGTCTCGCTTGCTGATTCAGCAGTAAAAACGCGCTGCGGTACCGCGTTATTTTGGCGTTTTAGACGAATATATGACGTGCCTGGGCTAGAATACACGCGCATCCATTCAGAATCTTCCCGTACACGTACCAGTACCGTGAAATCAAACGACCGAAAACCGAACGTATGACGGTTCATACGCGAAGCGCGTATGTGACAAGACGGACGGATTACATTCGTGATTTTTGCAGTATGTTTCCGGTATAATTCACGATAGATTCGTCTTAGTCACAGGATTTTTACGGACTGTGGTAGGAGTGCCTAGAAATCAAACGAGCAAAGATCGAACGTATGACGGTTCATTCACGAGGACGCAGCACACGAGGACGGAGGACGGACGGAGGACGGACGCCTAAAAATCCGTGATAAAACCGTATTGCAAGCGGTATCGATTCTCACGTATTCCAAGTGATTTCGGACGCGGCTCTCCTTTTCCTCCGCTCAACCCAAGAGGTAGGGGAACCTGCCCGACACCCGCCGACGCCAGGGCAGGCTCCTTCGAGCAATCTCCGCAACGGACACCCAGGCGGGGCGTACCCACAGGGGGAGCCCCCCTCCCCGCACTATGGGGGGTCTTGTTGCCCCTGGATTCACGGTTTCGCCGCGCGAGCTACGCGCGAAGGCCCGGGCACTGGCGGGGCGCAGCGGCTGCATTCTGGCGCCTCGCCCGCCGCCACCGCGCTGCGCCCGTCTCGCCCGCCCTCGCGTGGTCGTCCCTCGACAGCCGGCGCAGTGCATGATCCCTGTCGCGCTTCGCGTTGCCTGCACGGTTAGGATGGCGTGCGCCCGCGTTGCCATGGGGCGTGGCGCCGTTGTCGTCCTCATCGGTGTACGCTTCGTCTGTATGCGGTGTGTCCATGTCTATGTCCAGTGCGGCCCCGGCAACGGCCAACATCCGAGGGAACGCGCTGCCCTCCGACTGCGCGTTGCCGTAGGTAAGTGCAAGTCCTCCAACTGCATCTACGGCAAAGCTGGGACGCTCCATGACTGTCCAGTATGGATGGGCGGGAGGGACGGGGCGAGAGACACGAGGGAAAATATGGTGTTTGCGGGCCCGATGGCGGCGGCGGGACTAGAAGCGCCGGCCGATTTCTTGCGATATCTGATGACAGACCAACGAATCTTGATGTTTGTCCGTATGAATCACATCTCTTGTCATGCGTTAGCGTTGTCGACGTGGCAGCCCGCGGTGCGCGAACGGTAGATGATGACAAGGATTATGTGATGACGCGATGTCCGTATGATATGCCTCTAATGGCCCATTCCCGCGCCCGTACCACGCCCGCCGATCGAAAAGTTGCAGCGCCACCCGCACGCTCATATACGTCGTCTCACAGCCAGCTCCCGACGAAAAGCTGCGTTTCACCGGGCCCATGGCCTCCCGCGCATCCGCACCCACATGCACCAGAGCGTGGGCGGAGGCTTGCGCACCAGCACGGAGCCGACGCCGAGCGGGCGTACTCGCAGCGACTCGCCGCTCTTCGCCCGCTCCTCGCGCGCGGCGGGGTCGTCCTTGTCGAGCGCAAAGACGGTGCCACTTGCCAAGAAAGCCGCCGTGCGCGAGTGGCACCGCCCCGCCATGCAGCGGTTCACCCACAGGCGCCACGAAGGTACGTCTTGGTCCCTGATGTGCTCTCAACGCCACCAGTCCACATGCCCAACGAAAAGGCATGGAGCACGGCGCAGAACCCGCCTCTGATCCTCCCCCCGCCGCCCAACCTCATCCGCATTGCCACTCCACGACGGCGGCGCCCGCCGCCGAAACGGCAGATCCTCGGGGGGGGGGGGGGGGGGGAGTACTCCGGGTCGGTGGAAGCATGAGGCGGATGGAGGGCTTCTAAGACAGGGAGCGCCACAACGGCGTTGGACACGCACCACCATACCGAGGTCAGCGGTGTCCAGCGCCTGGCGAGCGCGCTGCGCGGCGGTGAGTTTAGCCGCCCGGCGATGAGCATCTACCACCGCCGGCGGCACCTCATCCGCCGCAGCATCGGCGCCCCCCTCCGTAGCCTCTGTAGAAGCCGTCCGCGCCCTCGCAGACCGCCGGCGCTTCCGCCGGCGGGCAATTCGAGACGTGTCCGCCGGCAACGGCCCCGCCTCCGTTTGATAAATGTGTAACTCGCTGCCATCCCGCGACTCGCGCCACAATTGTTGCATCCCGCACACCGAGAAGCCGGCGGGCACAGCATCCCCCACCTCCCACAGCCGCACTAGCCGCTCCGTCAATTTTCGCACAACTAGAGGGCTGCTGGATGGGTAGGGTCGCGGTAACAACCCCGCAAACACGCAGACAGTGCCTTCGGCCCCGAACGACCGGTCGTCGGTAGGAGGAAAGCGGTTAGCAACTTAGCATAGGCCAGCGTACGATCTAGCAAGGGGAAGAGGACAGGCCGAGCCGCGGGACAAACGCCGACAGCCGTACCCCGCAGCGGCGTACGGGGCATCATGCGGTAGACGTCGCGGTTAGCGCACCACCGAGCGGTGGCCGCGAGGGGTGGCATCGTGGGCGGCTGAGACATCAGCCGGCGGGTGCTGGCGCTGCAGAGCCCGCACGCCAACTGCCGACGCCGGGAGAGCCACACCGGGGGGTGGAGACGTGGGAGGGGGTGGGGGGGGGGGGGGGGGGGTAAGGGGGTTCCAGAACTCGCAGGTAGCGGCACGGGCCGCCGCTCGCGCGCCATGGAACACGTGGTGGCCCGAGCGCGGGCAGCCGGCTCGGGGGGCGCACCGCACATACACAGAGGGGTCGAAAGTCGCAGCGTAATCGAGGTGCATGGACTCCACCCCGTCGGACTCCATCCTGTGGTTCACGTGCGTACACAGGATGGCGGGCCGCTGGTAAGTACTGCCGCAGCCGCCATCGCAACACCGGAACCGCCAGTCAACGCCCCCGCCGGGCGTCGACGACCGCACCCGCGCCACCGCAGCGCCGCGCGCCCACCACCACCACCACCACCACCGCCCCCCGCCGGAACCGCGGCCTACACGGCAGGCGCCCTAGCAGAGGGGCCTAGGGGTGCCGGAGGACGCCCCACGTGCTGAACCCCCACCGGCCACGCCACAACCAGCAGCCGTGGGTCGATGGGGGAAAAGTCATAACAATATATGTCGGTTAAAATAGCTAATTTTATGTGATTACATGTGTTAGATGCAACATTCAAGAAATCCATACAGAAATCCAGAAGGAAATCCAGCTATGGGCCACCTGAGGCGAAAACCGCCATGGCAGCCACCGACCATGCATCGCCACCCGCCACCTGCCGCTGCACGCAATAGGGACGCTCTCCGCCCAAGCACACAATCCCGGGCCACTCGTTCCAATAGCGGCACTAGGCCGAATGTGGGGTGGAGGCGCCGACAGGAAAGCGGCTTCGAAGAGGTCTCGCAGCAAGGAGCGGAAGTGCGGAGTTTTAACCCAGAACGGGGCGCCACGGGCGGGTAACCGACGCGGGCCTCCCAACGCCAGATCCGCTGCCAGCTCGGTCGCGTCTCCCTCCACCTAATGTAGAACTCCCTCCCCATCACAACATCCCGGGCCTCTCCAATAGCGGCACTAGGCCGAATGTGAGGTGGAAGCGCCGACATGACAGGAAGGGAGGGTGCTCAACGAACAGCGAACGAGAAGTTGACCGGACGAGCAACAACACAAGACCCCGGTGTCCAGCTCGCACTGCTCCTCCGCAGCAGTGACAGCACGGCCGGGTCCAAGGCTACCAAAGTGCCACCCGTGCACGTGCCCCGCCCCATCCCCATCCGGGGCTGGAGGCGGACGGAGGGCTCGCGATTCAAAGGGCCGAGGACGGTCGTCGGTCCACCCAGGCAGCAAGTGGGTGGGGGGAGAACTTATCACAGGGCTTTCTTTAAGCTAATTCTATCCAGCAGTACATACGGCACTACTATACCCATTACTAATTGTGCCAGTAGCACACAGCTGCGCGCAGACCCTGCGCTATGTACTCTGCACATCATCGTGATATTTCTTGCCGCACTTCCCGTATTTGCCGCACTTCGTCCAGTACTACTAGCATGTCTTCGTTCGCGGGCGCGGTCAGGACGACGCCCCGACTTCAGCACACGTCACGACGCGTTTCGGCGGAGGTGCTGCGACTGCTCGTCACCTCTGGCGTCAGCGAAACCGACCTGCTTGGCAGTACCGCTTGACGGGCTCACTTGCAACCCGGTTAGCGCTACTCCCAACATTCGGCAGGGCGCTCCATCCTGCAACTGTCCCACATCTCAGTTTTCGCCTGACGGTGTTCGGGGTACATGTAGGCCTGGTGGAGAAGCGAAGAGCGCTTCGCAACGAGCTTCCCATCTCGCTCTGAACCTCAAACCGTCTAATTCACTGCGCGAGGACTACTCTCATACGCGGGTCGCACTCGCAGTCCTACTAGTGGCTCTGGTGGCGCGGAAATTTGCTAGACGTGATTGGAGGGAGCGGCTTGGAGCCAACCCGGCCCGATAGCTTCTACGCTCGTTCAGCAGCGGCAGCGTCCACCTGTCGGACCGCCGCCGTCGGCGGCGGCGGCCGCGAGCGGGCTTCTATCTTGACGCCAACCACGTACAGCGCTGCGTCGCCACACACTAGCGCGATGGGCCGCCCGTGCTATTGCTGCTCCCGGCCGGTGGCGGTGCTACTGCTGGCGGTCGCCGCCCTCGGGGTAAGTACCCCCGCCCCCACTGACTCCCCCCTGACTCGCTCCATGCAAGGAACTGCCTCGTAAATGCACCGGGACAGCAACTGTGCACCTTGGCCCCCCGCCCCCCCATCTACCCCTTTGAATCCTTTCTTCCCCCTTCCCCACTAAAGTCCCTTTTCTGCACCGGCCAATCTTCCTGCCCTGCATCGGTGCTCCGCCGCGCAGCTGCCTTCCTGTGATGGTACCGTGTACCAGTTGAGACAGGAGGAGAGGCCGAGCGGGGCGGCGCGGTCGCCACACATGGCGGCGGCGATGAGCGGCGACTACATGTCACGCGTGCAGCTGAGCGGTCCGGCTGGGCTGTGCCTGGACGGCTCGCGCCCGGTGTATTACATCCACCGCGGCGCGGTGGCGCGCAAATGGGTGGTGTTCTTCGAGGGCGGGGACTGGTGCACGCGCTGGGAGGAGACAGGCGTGAAGGACTTTCAGCGCAGCTGCTACACGCGCAGCTTCTCCAGCGGCAGCAGCTCGCGCAGTGGGCCGCTCAAGTCGCTCGCCGTGCTGGGCCAGCTGTACGGCGTGCTGTCGTCGGAGGAGGAGCGCAACCCGCTGGCGCACGACTGGAACAAAGTGTACGTGAAGAACTGCGACGCGAGCAGCTACACCTCCTCGCTGGAGCGGTATGTTCGTGTGCGCGGCCGGTCGCTCTTCTTCCGTGGCAAGGCCATCATGGAGGAGCTCATCCAGGACCTGCTGGACAAGCAGGGGCTGCAGGACGCCACCGACCTCGTGATCGCGGGCTGCAGCGCAGGTATCGTACCGGGGGTGGGTAGGGGGGGGGGGGGGGGGGGCATTTGTATGCTACCGAGCTGAGCCCCTCCCCCTTCACCCTTCTGGCTTGCATCCAGGCGGGCTGTCCGTGCACTTGCACGCGCCAGCCTGGCGGGAGGCGCTGAAGGGCCGTGCAGTGGCACTGGGCCGCCCCGACGCGGCAGACATCCGTGTGGCGGCGCTCGTGGACTCAGGCTTCTTCCTTCTCCCGGCGCCCAGTCACCGCGGGCTGGGCGACTACGACTATGCGGCGCGCATGGCGTGGTTGTACCGTCACCTGAACAGCAGCGCGGCGGTGAGCCCCGAGTGCGCCGCGGCGCTGGGCCCCTCCGCCGCGTACCAGTGCCTGTTTGCGCAGCACGCGCTGCGCTTCTCACCGGTGCCCACCTTCAGCCTGCAGAGCGTGGCGGACCCGTGGCAGCTGGAGTGGGTCGCGCACAACTCGACCGCGGATTCGCCGCGGGGCCGAATGCACATGGCGCACCTGTGGCAGGAGCTGGCGGGCAGCCACGGGCCGGACGCGCCCGCGCCGCGCGGCCTTTTTGCGGACGCCTGCCCGCACCACTGCCACTGCTACACCGACCTGCGCATCCAAGGCGCCAGCCAGGGGCAGGCGTTTGCGCGCTTCTACACCAGTCTGGCCGAGGGGGGATCAGGCGGGGCCATGGCGCACCCGATGTGGTGGGCGCATCACCATGCTTGTAGCACGCACATGGCGGAGGAGCCCGGGGCCGACTGCCCCCTCAAGCACTTCAGCTGGCAGCTCGCTGAGGCGGCAGGCGGCACCGGCTGAGGCGGCAGAAAAGCAGCCCATCAGCGTCTGTACGGGTGAAGGCATCCGCACCCGCTGCCGCCACCACTGCTGCACCCGCTGACGTCCGAGCGGATACCTGCGCAGCTGACCTGCTGCGGGGCAGCATCTGCCGCCTTAGGCGTTGAGGCCAGGCGTGAGCGGCAGGCCGGGTGCTGTGCGCCGCCCTCCACCGACTGCAACGGTGATTATTTTGTTTCTGGAGGATTAACCTATATATCCCCGTTGCACGATACAGCAATGGGGATACTAGTAAGGTTGGCCTTTAAAATGTCCACTCCATCGTGATAGGGTTATGCTTTGCAGCGGGAAGACCTTGCCGCCTGCCTCTCCTGTGCCCCGCTGCCCCAGCAGAGTCCAGTTGTAGCGTAGTGCCCAAACTGTGTGTATGCCACTGCCAAGAAATGATACAGCACACACACGCAGCGGTGCAAATAATGACTCTATATCAGCAAGTCTGACATAGAAGCATGGCAGGCATATGTTGCTTATTGAGTCGTTGCAGATGTTGACCAGACCTGGGACCACATAGCAACTGTTGCGACTTGCCTACTCTATTGCCTCGCAGAGCAACAGTCATCATCGGCGGTGCTTCGCACACCCGGCTGTGTGCATGACGGCCTCTCCGTCCCTCTACCGTCAGCTTTTTTGTGTGCAGAGCTCTGTGTGTTTTAAAAGCGAAGCACGCACCATGCAATGGTGCAAGCGATGACTGAGCACATTCATTTGGCTGCTCAACCGCAAGCATAGAGTGGCACCTGGGACTGGACGATGCCGCCTGGCCACCCCTTCAAGCCGTACGGGCAGGGTGCGTCCAACCCTCTCTTGCGTCAATGGTTCAAGCATTGGGCATTACAGTGAGAGCGCAGCTAATCTGCTGCCATCAGGGCTCCGCGCACGTACGTATTAATAATGTCACCACTCCTCTGCCCACGTAATATGACGTGTAAATAGATGTTGCAGTAGTTACAGTATATAGGCCAAAGTAGGCCAAGCAAATCATTCTCGACATCTCGTCCATAGATAGCTAGGTATGGATATGGTTGACAATATATTGTCAGATAGCGTCAGTAGTCACGCAAGGACGCACTATGTGCCACAATATGCGGCTTCCATAGTGTTATTGTCACTTCAAAGCAAAAACAAGTGGTCTAGTCGTGAGCTTCTACTTGTACTAACACCTAAGCCAAGAATAGAGCTGCACATGCAGTACTACTGTAAAGCCATCAATTATGTTTTTATGGACGAGACGCGACATTTCGCAGCAACACATGCGATGTGGCAGTAATATAGTATTTTTATGGACGAGACGCGACATTTCGCAGCAACACATGCGATGTGGCAGTAATATAGTATGGCCACCTCGTGGCGCGTGTTGTCATTGCTGGTGCATATAGCTGATCAAGTGAGATGGTGCTCCTCATATAATCATGACTGGCGTAGCACATACATGGTTTCTTTCCTATATTCACGTAGTACTAACCTTATAAATGTATAATTTTTTGCCAAGTAGGCCCCCAACGATCATGTCAAAGCGGGTGCTAGCCGCCACTGGCTAGCGCAGCTTCGTGACTGCGGCGCGTGCTCCGCACATATACATGTCTTCTATCATGAATATTATATAGTTGGATGCTATCGCAGCTGCTGTATGATATACTGCAAGTTGATGACGATGATTTTTGCATCGCATCATGCTGCTCGACGCGCTTATAGTTTTCTATTGTATAAATGGATATTGTTGCGTAATCTAGTAGCCAACAACACACTGGTATCATCATGTATATTATTGTCCATACAACAGCAGCAGCAGGAGTTTTTGAGACGGAATATTTCATTATTATTCCTTGAATAATCAAGTATTAGTACCAGCACTGCTACTGATGCTTGATATCGTAACAATCGACTGCCACTACAAAGGAAGCCGCGCATAGCAGAATATATAATCATATGCGACATATATTGGCAATCCAGTAAGCGGCGGCTGGCATATAATCCTCAAGCGGCATTGCGGAACCGGTTACTGCTGCTTGCTGACATACCAAATTATCGTCAGCAAAAGCTATCATCGATATGTGTATATACTTGCGCGGTTTGTTTATAACTGAGATAATAGCATGGAGCGCCCCAGCCTCATTACTTGTAGTGCGCTATATCGGGACATGATTGCATCTCTACAGCAGCCTCGCTAGATGGGCCCACTAGCCGCGCAAGCAGTGTCGCATGCGAAATCCTGGCCGCACGCATAACATACCCCCCCCCCCCCCCCCCCCCCCCCCCCCGCCCCCCTATGTGCGCATTGTCTTAGCGCCCCCATTGACGGTTCATGGCCACTCCGCCGGGACGCCATGCAAGCTAACCTTATGCCAACCCTGCCCGTCGGTCGACGTGACGTCGTCGCCGACACGCGCACGCCGAGCTGACGAATTATTCGCGCAGTAGCCGCGCCAGCAGGTGTTGGCATCCAAAATACGGCAACACGGCCGTGATGCTGTCGCGATGCTATGATTTGCGCTATAGTACAGTACCCAGATACGCACCGCCGCCGCTCGGTATGTTCTCACAGCGGTTCATCCCTCTGGGGTGCTACACGTGCTCCGAAACCACTAGTTGTGACGTCGTCGCTTAGAGCGCTCACTGGGCGGCATCGCCCAGCCACCTTATAGCCAAGGTGGCATCACGGCATGGTAATTTGTGAAGCTGCACTGCGTTTGATATATTGTGCCTTGCCACATATGTGCCAGCAACATATCCTTGCTAGGTGGCAGACATGCATTGCCCGCCGCTCGATAGCAATAGTCGCGGCTCGCACGTTATCGCAGCGGCTGACGGCTCCCGGGCGCCGAATATGCTCCAAAACCATTGGTCGGGAGCATGCCGCAAAAAAGTCGCCGACCGGTTTCGCACAACCGCACGGCAGTCAAGACGAGAGCACTGCGGCCGCGCTGTCACAATGTCACGGCCTACCCACATCACGGCGCTCATGCAATATACGGGGCAGCGCATTCTCGCTTAAGCGCGCCGAATATGCTCCAAACTACTGGTATACCGCTCCTCAGCACCCGCCGAGACGCCGTCGATGCCGACTGAGCGGCATTGCGCCGCCGCACGAAAGCAAACATGATAGCACAGCGGCGCTATATCACGCCGTGCCGGATGGCGTGCAGACACTGGCTGTCGCCCAAAAGCACCGCACGGGGCTCGCGAGTTATCACAGCAGTGGAGAACATGCTCCGAAACCACTCATGGCATTTAGCCTCTTTCGACATGCCGCCTCCGAGCGCAAATCGAGCGGCCTCGCAAATCGTGATAGCAAAGCAGCATAGCACACCTTCACCCTGACCATCGTTCTTACATAATTGATGTCGGCTAATTTTGGGCATCAGCCGCCGCTCGATAACCCTGCACATGCCTCGCGTTGTTGCGGTTCTCGATGCTCGTCCGGCGGGGCAGCAGTACATGCTCCGAAACCACCCAATCGGCGCCGCCCGATGAGGCGCCGGCGCCGAGCGACTGCGACGCATCACGCAGGAGGGTCGAAGACTACCTGCTCCAAGTGTCCACAGGTAGACATGTATTCATAGTTCATTGGAAGACGATACTCGCGCCATAGTGACAACACCCCGTCGTCCGTTCATGGCTGGATATGGCGGGTGGGCACTGGCCGACGCGCGGCAGCACGCAGCGACTGCCACGGCAGTGTGTCGCGATATGGCGTATTGAGAGCGGCGACTTTGCTCCCAAACCAACCATAGCGCCACACCCGAGAGCCGACACTCCAATCAGAATGTTGCAACCTGACGTGCCAAGTAGCGCACGGCATCACGCACGCGCATGGTGTGTGGTCTAGTGCACATATTCCTCATTGCTAGCTGGCTGACAGCACCGCCCGCCGCCCAGTACGGTTAGCGTTGTACACTGCCGTGTGTCGTCAGTACGGATGCGGCCCCGACGAGCGCATGCGCGAGTCGTTCCGAGCCATTAGGCGACCCCCCCCCCCCCGCCCCTCCCCACTTTCCCCGCTACCAGCTCGTGCTCGACACCGAATGCGACCTTCATGCAGGCCGACGTCCGGGCGGGCTGGCATTGCTCCGAGGCTCAATCCAACGTACTGGTGCCCTCACAGGAGTCGTGTCAGCCATCCGACATTGACCACCCACATGCGCAAAGTCCGCTGGGGTGCTCGACTACACCCGCAAAACCGCATATCACCCTTTACTAATTACAGTGTAATAAACAATAAATCAAATGCTATACCACTTACGGTTTAGATCTACTAGCAGTGAAGGTCTGCCCCGCCGCCTTCTCGCTTACTGTATACAACCTACGATTGCTGCTGCTGCAATGAATCAGCTATAAATATTCAAAAAACACGAAGCAGTGGTGAAAATATTTCTCGCATGGCATGACATGCGCATGGCGCTCGCTGATTTGCCATGGCTGGAGTCTGCTGGAGTCGGTTGCTACAGAGCCAAGGAACTCCAGACATATCCATGTAGTCTTTGAAGTACCACAGTGCGTGGCTTTGAATAACGTGCACAGCCACGGGATTGAACATGCAGCACTACCAGCATCTGCTGAGCTCTGCCAACCTGCCAGCACTATGCAACAGTTATCTGTTTTGTAGCCTTCCTTTGTAGTAAAATGTGCCCTCGAAGTAGTGGTGATCTGCTGCCCCATCATGTAGTGTTCTGCTCTGTCCTATTCGGATGATACCGCACCCGGGCATGGCGCAGTAGATACGCAGCATGGAATCCCCATAAAACACTCCACACACCTGCTGCATTTGCCATCATCATTGCCGACATGCAGGGGCTGGCTTGCTCATGGCTATGTGTCTTCATGTTGGTATGTGTTCCGAATCGACACATCCCAGGGCACATCCCTTAAGCTGATGTTGAGGTGGCAGAGGTTAGTCTTGAGAAGGGGGGTGAACGGTACATATATCTTGGCTAGAGCTGCAGCTTCTTGGCCATCTTTGCAGCGGATGCCGCATCCACCTCCAGGTACACGGAGGACATCTTGGCGGCCAGCGCGCCAGGGGCGGCAGCACTTGCGCGCCGCGCCGGACTCGACTCTGCCCAGCTTGCAGATGACTCGAGCATTGCGGAAGCCTCCGAGCTAAAGTCAATGCTTCCCGTGGCGCCTGCGCGGTCAATGGCCTCCCAGTGCGCCCCGCGCGGCCCACCACTGGGCGCCCCCAACGACCGAGACATTCCCGCACTGCCGCGGAGCGCTGCCCCGCGCGGCGTGGCTCCGGCGCCGGCCTGCGTCTTAGCGGTGGATGGCCGCGTGATGGGTGTGACGGGCCGGCTGGGTGGCGTGGCGGGTCGGCCTGGCGCGGCATCGGCCGTGGTGGGCCGCACAGGCGGCTGCCCCCCTTCAGTGCGACCCTTTGACATGCCTGCTGCGCTCGCCGTGCTCGCGCGCTCGGCCTCGCCGCGGTGCGGCACTCCCACCACCTCGTGGCAAGTGGGGCACTTGGCGCCGGGCAGCGGGGTGCGTTGCTTGACGGTGCGAACGCTCTGCCGCGTGAGCTGGTCCCGACGGTCATGCTCCGTGCGCAGCGCGTTGGCGGTGCGCTCCATCTGGGTGCACAGTAGTGTGGAGATCGGGCGAGTCAGGCGCATCGGGCGGCAGCTACAACATCGTGGGGCTTGATGAAATATTCGGGCAGAGAATGTATAGCGCATATATGTATAGGTATACATATACATATGAATATAGTATAGTGAGTGTGTGAGTATGTGTATAAGTAGGTAGGACCGCATGTACGCTGGGCCTCGGCGATAGCGATGTGGGCAGCTCCACACAAGTATTCACGACCAGGAAGCGCCGCGGAAGGTAGGGCCTGCCGGGGTGGCAGATCGTCTAGGAGGGTGCAGGTGCGCCGGCCGGGGGGGGGGGGGGGGGGGGGGGAGGGGACAGGGCCAGGCACCTTGCCCTTCTCTTCCGACAGCCGCTTCACATTGGCGTTGGACTCGCGCAGACGCCCCTCCAGCCGCGAGATCCTCTTGACCATGATGCCCGCCGCCTCCTCCAGCGCCAGCACCGTCGCAAAGATGTCACCTGCCATCAAACCACCAGCAGCGGCCGGGCGGCTCAGCGCCACCTCTGCGGGATGCTGTGGCAACTGTGCCGGCACCGCACGCCCCCGAATCCAAGCAAGAAATGAGAGGCAGGGCGGTGCTGCCGCACCCTTGATGGTAATCCGCTCGTTGAAGTGCGTTGCCCAGATGCGGTTGCACACCTGGGAGAGGTCGTGCAACATCATCCCTGCGGCGCAGCGGGCAGCGCTTTAACTGGATCCACCCTGCGCGCAGAGCAGAACGCGGCGGCAGCGGCAGGCGCGAATGTCCGGACGCGTACCCGTGGCGGTGACGGAGTGCATCCGCATCAGCTCGTAGATGCACTGCACCATGTGTAGCGGCTCGGTGACAGGCAGGTCGTCCTTCGACACCGGCCGCTGCTTCATGACCTGCAGCAGCAGCAGCAGCAGCGGCGGCGCTGGCTGTGAGCCACCTGCGCACCGCACCCGCGATGATGGCAACGCCCTTAAGGGGAAACGACCGTGGCGGGCGGGGCGCATGGACCTCGCTGTTGTCGTGCATCTTGTTGTAGAGGTTTATCACCGAGTTGGACAACGCCTGGGAGGACTCCTGCCGCGCCTGCGTCGCGCGCAGCTCCATGCCCAGTGTCTCCACCTCGGAGCGCGCCTCCACCAGCCGCTTCTGCAGCTTGGACATCTGCAGCAGCACGGATCGGCGCCTCAAACCCTCAACCTTCCTGCGCGGGGGGCAGCTGTCACCCCACCCCTTCCGCCGCGGCAATGCCACCTCCCCCCACCTTGGCCTGAAAATCGTTCTCCTTCTCCTGCTCTCTGGTGGCCTGCGCCTGCTTGGCATCGCGCAGCGCCTTCTCCAGCCGCGTGATCTCCGACTGCGACTCCAGCAGCTGGTTGTACGAGCCCAGCTTGTCGTTCTCCAGAAACTCCAGCCGGTCAATCACCTGCAGTCGCGTGCGGAGCGTGAGCGTGCCCACATCTCAGCGGCGGGCAGGCGGAGGGGCCGGGAGGGCCGTGCTGGCAGGCAGGCCGGGCTCGCCTCGTCCGCCGACTTGAACTGAAACTTCTCGCCCAGCCGATTGAAAATCGGCTCCAGTTTGTCATAGGTCTGAAGGCGCCGCTGCTGCTCGATCTCGCGCGTGTCCTGCGGCCGCAGGCGCCGCAGATGCCGCACCGGTCAGCGGCTGCCCGTCAGTGCAGGAGGGGGAGAGTTGCCACGGTGCAGGATGGCAGGGGCGGGGAGGAGGGCACCTGCGCGTGGAGCTTGGCCCGCAGCAGATCGATCGTGGCGAGCAGCTCCGCCTTTTCGTCAAGCTGGATGGCCGTCTCCATCTGCGCGGCTCGGAAGGAGGTGCGCAGGCTGTCGCGCTCCATGGTGATCTGCACAAGGTCGCGGCTGGACACTGGGCCAGTGGCGGGCGCCGTCTGCGGCCGGGCGGCGGCAACCTGGCCAAGCGCACCGCTCTTTCCGCCGTAGCGGCTCCCCCGTGGCGAGTCCGACGGCTGAGGCTCCTTCACCGCCGCCTCCCGCCGCCCTTCCGCCCTCACAAAGTCATTCATCTGCAGCAGCAGGGAGCGCTAAGCCGAGCACGCTACGCTCCCCAGTGGGGCGATGCACATGGACGATGAGCGGGATAGATATGCGGCAGCGGTTGCAGTTCCAGGTGGGGGCGCACCGAGGAGCGCGCGGAGGAGCGGCTGGCAATGACTGTCTTGCGCGCGCTCTTTGTGGGCAGTGTGAGCGCGACAGCGCTGGAAGACTCGCTGAGCACGTTTATCTCCGCGCGCACCTCCGCCATGCTGCTGATGCGGCGCGACACGCTGGCCGACAGGCGCTCTGACTGGCGGATGACGCCCTGCAGCCGCTTGCTCTTCTGCGCGCCGCAGCCAGCCACAGCGTCATTTCAGCAGGCGAGCAAAGGGGCTGCTTAGCCGGGTCTGTGGCATGGGATGGGCCCGCACCTGCTTGAGCTCCGAGTCGGTGGGGTCCGAGCTGAGCGGGCCCAACGCATCCTGCGCCCATCTGCGTGCGGCAAGGCAGCGGAGGGGCCCAGAGATGCCCAACTCAGGCCATCGAGGCGAGCGCGTGCAGATGTCCCAGCGGCAGACAGCGGCAGGGGCCCCACTTGTTCCACAGCTCCAGTGCCGCCGCGCCTTTGTCTTTTTTGCTTTGCTGGCTGTCAGATGCTGTTGTTCCATGGCCGGAGGCGGTGGCGGGGCGGGAGGCCTGCGCAGACGCAAACGGAGGCATCCAGGTAAGGAAAACATATAGGCATTGTGCATGCTTTGGTGGAGAAGGGAGAAGGCCGGCGTGGGCTTTCTGGGCTGCTGAAGCTGATTGCGAGCAAAGATTGGCAGACAGGTGTGGTAGTGCCCCCCCCCCCCCCCCCCCCCCCCCCCCCCCCCCCAAAGCTATGGTGTGTAAGCTATGATCTCACAATAGCAAGTACATCCATACAGGGAGCGCAGCCCACCCAAAACCGACCAGACCGCGCGCCCGCCTGCACTGGCTGACTGTCGCCCCATGCGGCGGTGCTTGATTGGCACCGTGGGCCGCGGTAGGAGCTGGGAGCAGCACCTGCTGCGCCGCGCTGCTGGGCCGCCGCGAGGTTTGCAAATACGACGAGAACTCGCTGGCTTGGCCCATGCTGCCGAGGTGGGCGTACGGGCCTCCGCTGTCGCCCGAGCAGCGCCTCCCCGGCTCTCTGCCGGCGCGTCCCAGAGCGGCGCGATTTATATGATGGGGCTGCCCGCCGTTTCAGCTCCGTACCAGGTGGGGAACTCGAGGCGGCGGGGGAGAGAGGGGGCGGGGGGGGGGGGGGGGGGGAAGGTCCCAGCCAGTCGCAGATGTGCAAGCAACGGCACGAGTGGCAGTAGTTTCGGCAGGATTCCCGCTCCAGCGCGTGCGTCTGCTTCCAGGATGACGTCTCTGGCGAGGGTGGCCGGGCACATGCGTACAGTCCAGCATGCGCCATGCGCCGCCCCGCCTTGCTTGCGCAGCATGCTGCCCGCTATCTGATAGTCGTAATATGCTGCGGGGATTCTAGCCCTACGGTACGTGTACCCGCAGTCGTTCGCGTTATTCAGATGCTCAGCAGCATGACGGAACACGACATGAGCACGATATCTAAGCGCGTGATGCTGAGACCAAAAGTAATACAGACAAAATCTAGGCGTATTTGCACTCGGGCCCCTCGTCGATCGGTATTTGCTATCATCTATGATCTACTAGCTACCTGTACTTATGTTTTTTATGTCAGATTGACCATCCTCGCAAAGTACCCTGTAGTACCGGTAAAGTTCTGAAGCGACGATAAGAGCGCGGTGAAAGTAAAAGTAAAGTTCGCCACGGGACACCGGCCGAAGCCGCCCCAGCACTTGACCGCTTGCGCCAACTGCAGTCGTAGGTCTGGCATAGCCCGCAGACCATTGCCTCATTCGAACCCCGAAGGGCTAATGCATCAACCGGGTAAACGACGAGATTGCCGAAATATATCGACACGGAATCGATCCCGGGACTTCTCGCGTACGAGACGACCGCTCAACCGAGCGGACAAGGGATGAACAACGCGGTAGTATAGTTACATGAGCTAGCTGCAAAAGGCGATCAAGAAACCACCCAAAAAGGCAATAGGAAACGTCCACTACAACAATTGCGCGGTGGAAGCAACACTAGAAGAGGGTGCGGAATGAGCACGGGCAAACGCATCAAACTTGGCCGTCTGCACTCCGGCAGAGAGAATGCCGCCCAAGGTACCATGCACGCAAGCAAAGACTCGCTGCAATAACCCCCGCCGCGTGCGCGACAGGTGATGGCGGAACTCAGCGGGCTGGCTGGCAACAAAGTTCCGAAGAGCTTGGACGGACTGACCACGAAGGAAGCAAGAAGTCGGGGCGGAAGGATCGCAAGGGAAGTTGCGCACAACAAGTAACACCGCGAAGATGTAGACCACCGTTAAAGCGGATTTTCCGAGGCGGCCGCGGTCCTCAACCACAAAAGGATAGTACCGGTGAACACCCTGCACCGGGGCGGAAGATGCCCCGTCCGCCGCCAGCTTGTTGTGCTCCGCTTGGGTCGCCGCGATCCCCGGGGTGCACCAGCGGGGGTCGTTGCCCCAAGTGGGGGTCGAGGAGGACAGCGCACCCATGCGAAATCGAACAGTTAACCGCATGCCCCCCCACCCCGCCAACGTCAAATCTGACGGCCGCGAGCGGTCCGGTGATCGCAGCCCACTCGTCTCAAGGGTCAAGTCGCCGACTCCCGAGCGGTCCAGGTCGAGCACCGCCCCCGCTTCAATCGCCATAGAAGCCCACAGATTTTTCAAAGGGGTATGCATGCGGTGCTTGTAGTGCGCTGCGGGGCATATACATGGGTAGATGATCCACGACAAATCCGTAGCGTTCCGGTTCGAGCCATCCGTGGAGCGAAGCCATGAGGGGTCAATACCACACGTAGGGCCAGGGCATGTATGTGTCAAGCGCGGAACCCCCGCGCGGGCAAAGGCCCAGCACCCGCGCAGCGGCGGCCGAGTAAGCAGCATGGGGAATCTTGCAGGCTGACTCGTGATCCGACTGGAAAAGCGATAGGGAGCCCGGCCAGCACGCGATGTACGAGCGCATGGTATCAAGTCGCGAGGCCGCGGCACCCATACGTTGGAAGCCAAGAGCGAGGACCACAAAGTCATGCAAGCGAATCGCACGGCTGAGGTGGCGTTGGACAACCATGGTCGTGGGTTGATCATCGGAGGCAGCACCCGTACCTACCCGTACCCGAGGGCGCAGCAGTAGTACCGCGTGGCTGCGGTTATAGTAGGGAATGGGTTGCCACTCACGGAGGGGATGCCACTAATTCGCAGGGCGACGGTATCTTGAGAGCTACAGAAGCGCATGTAGAAACGGTTTTGGCAGTACTCGTACCACCGATAGGAAGCGATTGCTGGGCAGCAGAGGCGGCCTCACCAGTACCAACTCCACGGGGAGTGGCCGTAAACGGAGATGTGGTGACGCGCAGTCTTCCGTTAGTGCTCGTCGCCGTACGGGTCGTAGTACCAGCTGATGGATCCGGTGCAGCGGTGATCGTAGCATTACCGACCGTAACTAACTTAAAGATATCGTGGGCGTGCCCGTATGCGGCGCGCGCGTGCGCGCCGCACATTTGCTTGCGGTAACGTGGTGAGGGCCCGTACAATGTCGTATACGCGGCGCATCTCGCGCGCCCATGGCAATGCACTCGTAGCCACGGACGACACCTCGGCGCGGACCGCCTCGTACAACGGGCCGAGGGCGGGCCCGTACTCCCGCACTAGCTTTGGTGGGACAAGCCATTGCGCGGAATAAAACGCCGCGGGGGCCTCAGTCTGCAGCAAGGCCATATTCAAACCGCCAAAACCCGCGGGCATATACTCATCTGGACGATCGCGGCCTCCATGCGCGGTGTATAGACTGGTCGCAAGCGTCCAAACCAAGCAACGAAAATGCAGCCGAAATGTTGGCGGCGTCCACGGCCCCCAAGAAAGGGTCCAGCTCTGACGGCGGCATCATGCGGTTGAGGAAGCCAGTCTGCCGCACTACTCATATGACCAGCAGCCGCATGGCCCCATGGTGGCAGCCGTATCCCGACGTGCCAAAGGCGGCGATGCGCTCCATCAGTGCGGCGTGGGGTTCCGCCCGGCGCCGCCCCAACGCACCGGTCATCCACCTTTGCCGGTGGTGGTCGTGGCTCCTGACTGTGCTGGCGGCAGTTCTGACTGCGCCTTGACGGGTGCGGCGCGCTGATATGCTGCGCTGATGCTACCGCTGCTATTGGTAGCAGGACTGGATGCTGCATGATTTTCCCTCCCGGGGGCGCACCGTGTCCAGACGCACCGCCGCCCGGTACGGCGATCTGCAACATGCATGGCTTGCAGAGCTTGCGGCAGCCCTCTACCTCTATCCCGGCGGGCAGCAACACCTCGTACTCAAAGGCGGACTGGCACACGTGGTGCAAGTACCGGGTGTGACAAGATTGACATGCCAGTTGCTCAAGCGGGACGAAGTCGCGTCCCCTCCTCGATCGCCCCTGCGCACTCGTCGGCATAGGAGCAGATGTGCTTCAAGCCGGCGGAAGCCCCGCCCTAAAGCTGTGGGATAGTGTTTCCACTGTCGACGACATGCGGTGCCGCGTCTCCCTCCACGGCCGACTGCACCGTGGCGAGGTAGTCGGGCGGGGTGGGGGGCGGGGGGGGGGGGGGGGGGGGGGTGCCTTTACCGGGTGGCAACCGGCCCACCCTGCCGTGATACTTGCTACGAGGTTGTACGAGGTTGTACGTGGTTTGTCTCTTCAGACCCCCATTTCAGGCCTGAAAAGCCTTAATTTTCAGCAACCTCCCCCCCCCCCATAAATGTCTTCAGGACGTCCGGTGAGGGGGGTCTGAAAAGAAAATTGCCTATATAGGCTACTCGCGGGGTCTGAAATAATTTCAGGGGTCACAATTTTTATCGCTGTAAAAGGGGTTTTAGGGATCAGGAGGGGTAAGTATCACCGGCGCATATTATTTAGCGCGCGCGCTTTGCGCAGACGAGGCGACGGCAGCCCGTACTTGTGTGAAGTACAAAAGGCCCGTACTGGTAGTAGTAGTACCTGTACTTTGCCTTCGCCCGTCTCGTCGTGTAGTAAACCGCCCGCCCGTGTAACCCATCACGAACGGCGGCGCGAGGACGGCGGCGCGCAGCGGCGGCAGGCCAGGGTCGCGCCGTGGGGGTCGGCCAGACGACGCCGAGTCCCACGGCGCGCCGCCGGATACCACAACAGCAGACGTCGCTCCCCCCCCCCCCCCCCCCCCCCCCCCTCCACGCGTCAAAACAGTTGGAAGCCCAGGCCGTGTCTACGCTGAGGGAGTCGCTATGGGTCGCAAGGCATCCGGCGGAGGGCGGGGGCGGGGCGGCGGCAGCAAGGGCGTCGCCGGCGGCAAGGCACAGCGGCTGCCGGCCGACATGTACGACGACATCGATACCTTTCACCGCCAGAAGGAAAAGCTCAGCCTCGACGTGTCCGAATCCGACGTGGAGGGGGACTCGGAGGAGGACGACGGGTCTGACGAGGGGGTATACGAACTTAGCGATGCGGGCGACTCTGAGGACTCCGACGAGGAAGCGGACGATGACTCCGAGGCTGAGGGAGAGGACGGCGGCATGATCGGGCGACGTGAGCCTCCCCCCCTCCCCCCCCCCCATCTCAGCCTCCCATGATGTTTCTGACACTTGCCCAGACCTTTTCATCCCTCTATCCCATTTACCTGTCCCGTTGTACCCTGAGCCTCTGTGGACTGGTGACTGCAGTGGCCAAGCAGGCAAAGCTGCTGGGGCAGAAGCTCAAGACGACCACGGCCCCTGGCAGTGACGGGGAGGAGGACGAGGAGGATGAGGTGGACGGCGCCGGTAAGGTCAAGTGGGGGAAGAAGAAGCGCGATTACTACAACGCGGACACCAACGAGTACGAGGTGAGCTGCCGCCAGCGCTTGTGTGCCCCCAGGGGGCGTGGTGCGGGTATGGTAACTCACTCCCTCATCTGTTGCAGCTCACCGATGACGAGGACGCCATTCAAGAGGAAGAGGAGGAGGCTGTCCGCCTGCAACGCGAGGCGGCGGAGGACCTTCAGCCTGGTGACTTTGAGGAGGAGGAGGATGAGGACGATGGGTCGAGCGCCTCATCCAGCGGGGAGGAGGACGAAGGCGAGATGACACTCGAGCAGCAGGTCGCAAAGGTACACCGCTGTGGGCTTGCGGCGTGGCTTTATTCTCTCATTGGACCCCAATGTCTCCTCTGCTGCTCGTGCCCAGTGTTGCCATGTCGAGTGGGGCCAACTGAGTGAGGCCAACTGGGTGGTGGTGTGTGCAGGGTGGCAAGGCACCCGGCGTGGAGCGCATCGTGGCGGACCCGGCGAGCCTCACCGACGGCGAGCGCCGTGCCTGGGTGACCGCCAACGCGCCCGAGCTGCTGGCACTCCTGCAGGAACTGCAGTCTCATCTGGGCGAGTTGCGCTACCGCATAGGGCCGCTGCTGGAGGAGGTACAGCCGCCCTTGCCCTGCAAACCCTGGTACCATCACTGCCGTGGCATTGCATGTGCCTTAGGAAAGGGTGCAGCCATCCAGCGCGCTGGGGATGCTCTAAGAGCTGCTGACTGGTACTTTGGTAGGTACGTGCCGGCGGCATGGGCGTCACCAAGGAAGGCGTCAGCCTGTTGGAGGCCAAGAACATTTTGATGCTGCACTATTGCCAGTGCATCGTGTTCTACTGCTTGCTGAAGGCAGAGGGCAAGCCGGTGAAAGACCACCCGGTGATCCTGCGCCTGGTGCAGCTGCGCGCGTACTTGGAGAAGATCCGCCCCGTGGAGAAGAAGCTGGAGTACCAGATCCAAAAGCTGCTGGCGGTCGCTGCCGCCGGCGACAAGGGGAGCGTCGGCGGTGGTGTTGGCCTGCTTGCTGAGGGGGAGGAGGAATTGCTGCAGTACAAGCCGCGTCTGGGTGCTCTGGCCAAGGCAGCGGCGGGCGACGGAAAAGGCCATGTTGGCGGCGCGGGGGAGGAGGGCGAGGTGAAGGAGGGTGGCATGTACCGCGCGCCGCGGCTCAACCCGGTGGCGATGGAGGATGGGCCGGGCACGCGCGCAGCGCGCCGGCGGGAGGAGCGCGCTGGCAAGGAGTCGGTGCGGCGCGCGGCGCGCAGCGAGACGGTCCGCGAGCTGATGGCTGAGCTGGAGGGTGCGCCGGAGGAGGTGCGGGGCGCCGGTGGTACCTCAGCCGGGCTTGAGGGGCGCGAGGCGCTGCGGGCGCGGCAACGGCGCGAGGCGCGCGACGAGGCAGAGGAGGAGGCCTTTGTGCGCGTGGCTCTCACCAAGGATGAGCGCAAGCGCGAGCGAGCGCTGCGGCGCACAGGCCTCTCTGGCCACGGCATGCTGGATGACTTTGCCGATGACGTGGCGGACCTTGTTGGGGCGGAGGACGGCGGCGGTGGCCGCACCGCGCAGCGCTTTGGCGCTGACATGTTTGGCACAAACAAGAAGAAGGGCGTGCCCACAGGTACGTGGTGTTGCCCTGGCCCTCATGGGGGATGGCTGGGCGACGGGCCCTATCAGCTGTCCCTCAATCCCGAGTTCCACTGGCCATGCGGATCCGGGTCTGACAATCAATCACCCGCCCTGTGCCACTGACCCCCACCCCCGCTCTCCCCCGCCTCCGCTCTGCCCTCATTTCCCACAGGTGATGCGGAGCTGCCGGCTCGGGAGCCGCTCTCTGATCGGCGCGCCAAGATGGACAGCAAGCGCGCGCGGCAGGTGGCGGCGGCCGAGGCAGTGGAAGACGAGGCAGCAGCGCGCCGCGAGGCAAAGCGGGCGCGCCAGAGCGTAGACGCCACCTACTCGGAAGCTGTCAAGAAGGCGAGCTCCAAGCTGGCAGCACGGAAGGGCAAGTACGCGTTCCCGGAGACACAGCCGCCCACAAAGGATGCGGAGGTGGACAACTCCATGCGCGCCATCGGCCGCGACATCGAGAAGAACCGCGGCCTGACTCCGCACCGCTCCAAGGAGAAGAAGAACCCGCGCAAGAAGCACCGATTGGGCTACGCCAAGGCGCAGGTGCGGCGCAAGGGACAGGTGCAGGACGTGCGCACGCCTGCAGGCGGCTACGGTGGCGAGGAGACCGGAATCAAGGCCCGCGTCACCAAGAGCCGCAAGCTGTGAGGGGCGAGCAACGCGAGAATGCCTTCCTGGGCCTGGCCATGGGTGGGGCCTGTAACCATGGCACGACCCAGCCAGCCGTCTCATTGCAGCTGCCAACATCACCATGGCATCTTTGGAGCGTTCAAATCCAGCACCTCAGCCTCTTCCAACTCAGAGCAGTCGACAGCTGCACACCTGGTGTGCTCGGTGTTACCCCGGTCTCATCTTAACCCCCCCCCCCCCCCCCTTCCTTTCCCTTTCCCGCCGTAAAAAGCCCTCAATATGTCCCCACTTTGCCATGTAGATAGATTCCCTACAGCGGAAACAGGTAATAAAGATGGCGAATCATTTTGGTTTTATCCCGTGGCCGACGCGATGCGAATGAAAGCAGGGCGATACTACCGGTGCGGTACCCGTATCAACAATTCTGAGCAACATGAATGCATGTATTATTCGCAATTCTCCGGTACTATTTCCTCAGCAAGGCGCGGATAATATTGGTACTGGCACCTTGTACAGTTGCACCCGAAAGTAGAAGTACCGGTACCGGTACGTATCGGTAGTTGCAATAACCCTGTGACGGGAATGTTAAGCTTGGTGCTGCGCGGGGTAGTAGTTCAGGTCATTAATTAACTAATACAGTGACTATACCGATATAATGAATACCGATATAGTGAACATACCGATATAGTGAACGGGGGGGGGGGGGGGACGGATTCTTAACACCGGGAAAAATCCCTATGTATACCCCTATAATAAACTTACCAGTATAATAAACTTACCGCTATAGTGAACGGGGGGGGGGGGACACAATGCCCCAAACTATACCGATATAGTAAACTTCTCTACATAACGGCAGTGTTGCCGACGCCGAACCCGGCCGTTGGCGTGTTCCGATAGCCGGTACCGTTCCAGTACGGGCGCAGAGGCCTCTACAGCCACTCGGCGGCGGCGGCGGCGGCGGCACACTGCGGCACATTGCGCCCACCGCCACTCAACTGCCCCATCGCGTCTGTCGCCATCGCGCCATGGCGACGCCCACCGAGCAGCGCTGTTCCTATCTAGACAACTGCAGGATACGGCCTGGAGGGCCTCAACCCAGCCTAGAGCGCTGTGGCGCGCAAGGGTGCAGCAACTTCCTGCACCATCTCCCGCTCCCCGCCCCCCAGCACCGTAGTCACTCCTGCCCTCTCCGGCACCTTAGAAAGCCATGTACAGTAAAGTAATCAAGAACTCTTGAAACACAAATCCAGAGTCACATGTTGCCTTGCATGGGCACAGACTGCTACAGTGAACGGGGTCACCGTTACAATAAACAATAGTACCGATTTAGTAAACCGTTTACTATAGCGGTCGGGTGGGCCTGCTTATAATGAACACCGATATAGTGAACATACCGATATAGTGAACGGGGGGGGGGGGGGACGCAATGTTTATTATATCGGTATAGTCACTGTACGCTTATTTACCATGAGATACCCGTACCGGATTGCAATGTTTAATTTAAAATACAGAGTCGAGCCGCCGATGGTCTGGCACTGACCGTACCAGATACTCGCGATACAAGGTACATCCCTTGTCCGCTCGGTAGAGCGGTCGTCTCGTGTGCGAGAGGTACCGGGTTCGATTCCTGGCCGATGTATTTCGGCAATATCGGCCCGGCGTGTCCCGGGTTTACTCGGTTGATGCATTAGCCCTTCGGGGTTCGAATGAGGCAATGGTCTATGGGCTATGCCAGACCTACGACTGCAGTTGGCGCACGAGGTCAAGTGCTGGGGCGGCTTCGGCCGATGTCCCGGGGCGAACTTTACTTTACTTTACTCGCGGTTTTTAGGTTCTCATCGCGGAGCACTTGGTGCACCACCCGGGCTCACCAGGGGGCCTTACTCGCAAGAGATTTCTTCGGGGTTCTGAGCTTGGTGGCGGCTCGAGAGCGCGCTCGCTGCCTCATCAGACGGCGCAGATTCGTCTTCCATCCCGTTGCCGAAGCTGCGCAGCACGTCGGAGGATCACCCTCACACACACGTGCACGTTTGGCCCAGACTCTGAACCGTATGCGCATCACTCATCCATCTCGCCTCAAGCGTGATGCGGGCCGCTTTTAGGCGGCTTGATTTTTTGATTTTTTGATTTTTTGATTTTGATTCTTTAGCAGTATATAACTGGATTTGTTACTGCCCTTTGTGTAATTCGCACCAGATACTCGCACAGCCCCATCGTACGCGATATCATTTTCCGCCAGCGCGCGCCCGCGTTAGCGACTAATCCAGCTAGTAGCGTTTTAGTGCAGCGACGGAAAACAGGTCATGTCATCAGAGCGTCTCGTCCTCGCATCGCGAGCGAAACTTCTCAGTAACCGGCCGTGAGAGTGGATACTGACTCGCCGGACTGGGATCCCGTCCGGGCACTTGGAGTCTATTGGTTTGTGCCCTCCTCTGCCCCTTGTATCGCTAGCCGTATGTAGGCGCTGCCCGCTGGTCTCTACCCGACAATTCGTGCTGTACCGGTAACCGCCGCATCAAGGCAAACCGTCAGATAAGTAAACCGCCGTCGAGGTACCAGTTCCTGCAGTACGACTCGTACCGTGCCGCCGACCACTGCTGCAGCTGGCACCCCCCTCTTGCATCCCCCACTGTCTGCATCTACGTAGCGCCTGAGCACGTCGCGCTTATGAGCTGTCGCGACAGCTCTCGCGCGCGTCTCCATCAGCGTATCCACATCACGGCCCCGACGTATATTACTCCGGTCCGTCGGTTCAGCGTTCTCCGGTTCATCAGCGCTTTGGTATCACAAGTTCCGCGCACCTGCCTCATCCGGAACAGCACCTGTTGATACTACCGGTATCGCCCGCATGATTTTATATTCCTTGGCAACTCGAAGAGCTAGCTAGTTGGCCTCCCCCGTACATAGCAGCCGCTCTGGCGGCTGGCGGAGGGCTTCCGACCTCGCGTAGTGTCTTGCAAGTAAGCAAGGTACCGTGCATCCCCCACGATCTAACCAGCAGCGTTCACCAACTGCCGCAGGCAAATGTGAAATGCCTGCTGGTCGTTGTTTCGTCCTACGCGGCGTGGCGGTGGCGCCGCTGCTGCTACTACTGTTTTATTCTCCCACGGCCACCACCCGCAATACGCTGAGTGAGGACGCTGGTGGCGGGGTGTGCGTAAATTGCGATCCCATACTCATCAAAGAGGTTCCGTACTTCGTCCGTGTCAACCGGGCGTTCAGAATAACTACAAGCTACAGTTTCACCATGCCACGTCAAGCTTCCGGACCGCAGTCCGTTCATTGCGGGGGTACCCTCATCACGAGTGATACGGTCCTCACTGCCGCGCACTGCGACTTTGCCCCGGGGTATCCGGGCGCTCTGGTCGTTCAAGTTGGCCGGCAAACAGTCATTGACAAAGACTATGAGACATACACTGTTGTGGCCAGAGCCATCCACCCGGATTTCAACGTGACAAGGGAGGTTGGGGCGAGTAGCGACATCATGCTTCTCAAGCTAGATAGGGCTGTGCCAAACGCCCAAGTGGCTACACTTTGGCAGCCTCACGATCCATCGTCCTTGGAGGAGAGATTCAGTAGAAAAGACCTACTTGTCATGGGATTTGGCCGTACTCGGGAAGACGGGCAAGTGTCTGATGAACTGTTGGCAGGCAAGGTGCAGCTGGTGCCTTTTGAAAAGTGCAATGGGCCACAAATGTTCGACGGCATCCTCACAACCTCTGTGATATGCGCCCAAGGCTTTACTAACGACGACAGAGTGATTGATACTTGCCAGGGTGACAGTGGTGGCCCGCTGATTGGCGAGGACGGGGGTCGCAGTTACGTGTTAGGAATTGTGTCTTGGGGCGCAGGCTGTGCTGGCAGAGATAGGCCTGGCGTGTATACCAGTGTGCCGCGCATGTTGGGGTGGCTGGAAAGGCAAATGTCAGCTCCATCATTGGAGGATGCGGACTGGGTCTCCCCTTGTGAGGTAAATTCTGTGGAATGCCTCTGCCAGTACAATCCAGCTGCCTGCGGGTAGCTCATGGTTGTGTGGATAGAGCGCATGTAAAATATCTCAACCTTTGTCATATTGTGAGAGAAGGAAGCCGCGCTAAAAATGTCGCTTGAAAATTCCCATAACTTGCTAGCCCCCCCCCCCCCACTGGGCCACTGGGATCATGGTTATCATCTTGTCTGCCTGTGGTGACCAGCGATTCTAGCTATGCTGCTGTAGGTCGACAGGTCCAAGCAGTTGACCGGAGCTCCATCACTGACAGGCAAGCAAATCCACCCCCACGTTCAGATATTATTGCCAATCAGAGCGAGAGAGTCTGCGGGGGTCTGGGCGCCTGAGCAGCTGTGTAATGTGGCATACATAATAATAGCATATGTGTACACGGTCGGCGGTTATCCATTATCTGTGCCATAACGGATAGACTGGATCCATGGTTGGTTTATGGGGTGTTATGATTGTTGACACATGTACAAAACATAGTCACTCGCCAAGATGTGTTTCTACGGTTATACCGGTTAAGTTCACCCGGGAAAGCTACCGCGTTCCTATCTCGACAGCCTATCATTGACCCAATACCTGTACGCAGATGCAGCATGTATGGGCTGCACTGCAGGAGCTTGAAGGTTGTCGGTTGGGGGCGGTATGCACCAGGCACAACCTGTAAACTGAGGAGCAAAATATACCTGGTGTATGTTTACACCACAGGATCCTAGTTAACCAACATGTCGTCGTCACTGCGCCTCTGCAGCTGGACGTAGCCCCCCCCCCCCCCCCCCCCCCATACTCACACACACACGAGATAAATACATTTACTGATTCAAAACCAGGCTATAGCCAGGTACCCACTTGGGGCTGGGTGATGCCCTTTAGGTGCCCTCAGGCGACAAGGCCGCAGAGCTGGGCGCGTTAAACCATCCTACCATACCATTATTATCTCTGGCTGAGGACGACCAGCATTACAATTATTAGTTGCAATCATCAGTGGCGCGCGGGAGCGCAGAGGCCGGCGGAGCCGACCCCCCCCCCCCCCCCCCCCCCCGCAAGTCCCATACATCAAGAATCGCATCTATAGTTGTATAGCAGATAGCAGATTGGTCGCTACATGTATTAGTGACTAAGGATTATACAGGTCGTCCAAGAGCGGGCCAAGATAAGATATTGCCATTCCCTGTACGGCACCAGTATTCAGATGGCACACTGGTATGCATTAGCAGCAGCGCTATAATAGCGTCTCACCACTACTTGCTGTAACAGGCGCCTTCCGCCAGACAGCGGCCCACCAAGAGCGGAGGATCCTGGGTGCAACACGCCTGGAAGCACCGACTCCACCTTCGGGCCAACCCGCGCCAATGACGCCGCTGAACACGTCGGCGTTGCACTTCCCGGCGGGCGCCTGCAGCGCCGCGAGCTCCCTCATAAGCTGCACCCACAGCGGCGGGTTCCACTCTGCCGAGGGGCCGTCCGTCTGCAGCGGCAGGAAGCGTCAGTCGCAGCTGGGCTCCGTGGCGCAGTTCTCCATGCCAATGCGGTCCGGCCGGCAGCGGCACACCTGCGCCGGGCAGCCCATCCCCTCGCACGTGCTGTCGCCGCGGCAGTTGCACTCAGTGCACAGTGCGCCCACCGGATCCGCCACCCACACCTTCACCTCCGTCGCATGCAGCTCCCGACCTGGCCTTGGTAGCGCCCAGCAAACGTAGCGCGCGCCTGCATACAGCCGCTTCCCGCCGTACACCGACATGCGCGCCTCCAGTGAGTGCTGCGCCACCAGCCGCCCGTCCGAGACCTCAAGCGACACCACCATCGGTGCGCCCGGCCCAGCCCATTATTTTCTTAGTTTTGGTGCCCAGGCGCTCATGGTGTCAACTCCATGCACTATGATTGGTCTCAGTTTAATTGCTGGATTAATCCCCCATTCAAAATGGAGGATGATGTGCTCAGGCACATGCACACTTGTGCTGCTACGGGCACTTTGATTATTCCCTGTTGGGATTCCTCCACCTGGTGGCATATCCTTTCACCTGATGGTGCTCACTTTATTGACGGAGTCGAGGACTGGCTGTGGCTCCCAAGGGAGGATCCTGACCTATACTCCCGGGCCGGAACAGTGACAACCAGAAACCGCATTGTCCGCCGACCTGGGACATTCTGGCCATCCGGATCAAATGGTCACGGTTAGGCCCCCCAGTTCTCCCGCTCGTGTACCGCTGCGTCCACGGCGGCTGTTCACACTGCTAACCCTCCCGGTGGTTCTGAGATGCCAGCAACCTCTTGGGACGAGTTTGGTAATAATCAAGATGACCTTGTAGAGTGTTCCCTTTTGTATGATCTTCGTAATTCTGCTCGTGCTACTGTTGCCGAGAGCAATGGCTCCAGCTGTGCCTACGCATGGCGCCGTTTCCTTAAGTGGCGCGCCTCTCGCTCGGTTCCCAGAACCCCTCTGCTGGCGTCGGATAAGATGGTGGCTCTCTATTTGCAGCTCATTGCTAATGCAGCTGAGTCGTACTCGGTTGTTAAAACAGCTTCCGGTGTGAGTGCGTTACACCAACGTATCTATATTTTTACAATCACCTCCCTACTCTCTTCCCGTGGTCTGCTATGGTGAGAGAAGCGGCTAAGCACTCTATCGGCCTCAAGTTTTCTAATCGCAAAGAACCTTTCCTTTGGCGGGATGTCCTCGCGTTTGCGTCTGCGTAGTATGCGCAAGAGAGTGCTTCTTACTGCCACTTGGTAGTCCGCGGTAGTTTGCGTTCTCTGTTTTGGCGCAATATGTGCCGGTTCGACTGAGCGTCGGGCTTGAGACACACCGATGTCGTTTTCGCCCCAGGGGATAAATTTGTCACGGTTACATTCGCAAAAAGGAAAGCGGATCAGTACCATCAATGGACGCAGGTCGTGATTTTTGAGATTCCCGTCCCTATTGCCCTGTTTGGCTTCTGCAGCGGTAATTAATAGGATAGGCAAGCTCATGTCCGTCCTATCTTTCGGGGCTTTGTCGGAAAATCTGTCCGGTCTTCCCCGGGCGATACTGCTCCCAATGCCAAAATACTGCATTTTCCCATTACACTTGGTACTTGATGTTGCAGCGGATGGGCTCTATTATTATGGGTGTTACCGCTAAGGAGTTCTAGGCTACTTGCGCATCACACTACTCTTGCCGTAGTGGCAGTGCTTCTGCCGCTGCTAATGCCGGGATTTCTAGAGCAGATTGGGGTCAACATATGGGCTCCAGTAGTGTTTCGTGCCAAGTCACGCATATGACGTGTAGTGAGGAGAGATTGCTCTCTGTATCACGCGCAATCATGCCCACTCGGGTTCCAATGTTGTGGACGAGCGCTCAATCGTTCCCGAAACGCCGACCACACATGTGCCTTGCGAGGCTCACGTGCCGGATCCTGAACCGGATGAATGTACGGTTTTTGAGGTGGACGGTCGCCCAGAGAATATTTTTCTTGGTATGTTCTCGAGCAGTCGGATGAGGATGAGTCCTGATTTTGGCTGATGACCACTCTACACTGGCTCCGCGGAAGGTTCTTGCACGCGGTTGCACACTGAGGCCACGTACTAGTGTTGTCTCAGTGTATGCCGCCCATTTGCGGGCGGGCACGGCTCGGAAAAAACTGAGCGTTTTCAATTGCCGTGGATGTAGCGGTACGCAGTTTGCGGAATACAGCTGCAGATCGGCATTTGAAAATGCTGGTTTTCCGTGCCGTTTAGTAGCTCGCCGCCACATATAATGCAGCGAATGTCAGTATGATTGCTCATTCTCTCGCCGTGCTTACCGGCGCTCTGAGATACATACCACACACATACGCACACACACACACACACACATGACATAAATACATTTTCTTCAAAACCATTCTATAGCCATATGCACAGCAATTGTAATGGCTACCGGCCGCCCGTCCTAGCCGAAACCCAAACGCTCCCGTCTCCTGCAACACATCACCAACACAGACGGGCCTTAGGTCCATGCTGCCCAGACTGTTGCTGGGGCCCAGCCAACCTACACATTAGCAAAGCATATCATGGCTGTCTATCAGGTGGCCGCGGCGATTAACGGCGCGGATGTCGCCGCCGTTAGCTCTGGCACCGCACCGGCTGTTGGAGCACCCCCGTGACCCCCCCCCCCCCCCCTTGGTGTGTACGGAGGCCTTGCACGCCGCTTGCTGGCCGATAGCGGTTATTGGCGGGCGTCCTTGGGGGCTCCAAGGTGTCGGCGGGGATGGGATCGGCTAAGTGGTCCATGATAGCCATGCACCCCATGTTAAATAAGAACCGACCAACTGGCACTTGCGCACGCGCCCACTGACCGACACTGTTCCAAACGACCATCCATACTAGGGAGGGCTACATACGGTCCTTGTCTTGCCTTAATGTGAGTCTGGGGGTCATAAGTCCAAAGTTAGGTAGTGCCACTGGCATCCCCCCACTAGGTGGTCCACAGAGCCCGGTTTACTAGCTATACAGAAGCAATTAATCATCATCATCAGTATAGCATGCACCATTTGCTGTCGATACAGAGACTAGCGGTACATTGTCGCTACCATACCGGTGGTAATCCTTACCTGGTACCCGTAGCGACTGCCATAGCGACTACATGAATGTTAGGGACTATCAGCACGATCACATTTATGCCGTTCGGTACCATGTACTTTTGTAAAACAATTATTCATTCAGGGGAATGAAATCACTCCGCGGATGACAGCATATTTTAGCAGCAGAACATGATCGGAAAACGCTAGAAGGGTGCCAAAACACGGCCAGGACAGGCACCGCCATTTGAATATTCTGCCACCTACGCGCTAGCATGAGAAAAGGTCCGGACAGTAATTTTATTCAGTGATTCAAATCATTTCTTAATCTTGTAATGAAAGTAAAAACCATCTTTTAATTGGCAGGTGATATACGCCGCAGATTTCACCGCAGATACGGGCGGGGCATACTCTGGTACCCTCCTGACAGCCGGCTGCTCGTATGATGGTACAGGTGTAGTCACCAGCGCTGTATTCGTCCAGCAGCGCTGTCCGTTCTGTCGCCGCCAGAGCGCCCGCACTGACAATTAGAACACCTGACAACTACTGAACTGCTACAGCTTGTGTTTCCAAACGAAGCACCAGCCCAGCCAGGCCCTTCCTGCCCACGCGCTTGTCGACGGCACTTGCCGCACCCCCACCCCCCCTACCCGGGTCCTTAACCCCTCGCCCTCCCAGGCAGGGCGTGCGTGCCAGTGCCGCTGATCGCCTCTACCCAGGGCACGAGCACGCGGGCGGGCCAGCCAGTATGAATGACATGGCGCTAGATGCCTTCGAGGCCCGAGCCAAGGCCGCCGAGGAGCGACTAAACTTACTGGAGACTAGGCTGGCCGGCGGCGGCGCCGCAGTGGGTACGCCCTCATGCGCCCAATTCCGCCCGCCTGCTGGTTAATTTCTTCGCGCCCTGCAACGCTGGCGGCACCCTTGCTGGACTAGCCGCTGTATGCGTCGCCATCATACGCATCGAGGAGGAACGAGGGCGGGTCTTTGGGGAGGTTACTATGTCCTTGGGTGTGCGATAGCCCACTCCGCCCGGTCCAACCCCTCAAATTGCCCAGTGACTGGTAGCCCGCTTTGAGCTGTTTGTGCTGCAAAAACCTGCAGCGCCGGGACCTTCGGCCGACACCTCCAAGTACGCCGCGGCGCTGACGGAGGTGCGGGGGGTGCTGGTCAAGGCGAAGGCGGAGCAAGAGGAGCTTCAGGCCAAGTTTGAGGAGGTTGGATGTGCCCTGAACTTTGCACGTGGCGTTCACCGTGCTTCACGGCGCAGCACTTGACGCACATGTGTCTACACGGCCGCAGGCGATGGCGAACGCTAAGGTGCTGGAAGCGGAGAACTCCAAGCTGAAGTACCAGGTGTTACACCTGAAACGCGCCGTAGCGGAGGGCGACGCAAAGGTGGCGGCGGCATAGGCATCGTGACCGTCGCTGCGCACTTCAGCCTCAGACGATCAGTGTGTAATAGATTACAGTGTACACACAGCTAATGGCTGCACATTAAGGCACGAAATAAGTATTTTTATTGCTTTTGCGTCTCATACTGGGGTGGGGTGGGGGGTTGGGGGGTGGGGGGGGGGGTCTGCCGCGCGCATTCATGCTGCGACGGCCGCCATGGAGCATCATTTCACCCAAGCTCCGGGCCCTTACTCCCAGAGGCCCATGTAGCAGCCAATCATGCCCGACGCCAGCGGCCCGCCACATGCAAAGAGGCGCGTGCCGGAGGGGTCCCAGCTATGAGCGTAGCAGGCAGGCGAGACCGCTTCCAGCGGCACTTCATCCCTGCAATATGGATCACAGGCCACACGTCTCAGGAAAAGCTACCCCCCCCCCCCCCCCCTTCAAGCTGAAAGTTCAGACTTAAACAAGTAATGGGCGGGTTGCTGTGCCTGCTGCATGTAGTGTAGATGCTGTATTCTTTGGTAGGTAGCGTGATGTATATGTATATACGGAAATTGTGTCCAGTGAGGATCAGCACTTCCTTTTTTGGACTGAAGTCTTGCTGTGTGTATCGCAAGGTTTAGCAAGCCAGGATACGGGAGGGTCGTGTTTTTTGCCAGAGGGGGGGGGGGGGGGCGGCGCATGCCTCACCCAAAGAACATGTTGGGGGCGAGCCAGCCTTGGTCCATCCTCAGGCTGCTTGCGGTGCCCGTGCCGAGCGCATCTTCGTGCCACTTCAAGAAACGTCCCGCGCGCAGGTCGTAGAAGGAGATGCGCCCGTAGCCACTGCCGATGGTGATGAGGTCGTGATGGAAGGTGATGGAGCGCACGCTCTGATTGTGCTCTGCCCCCGGGATGTTGGCCACGCCCCGTGGGGCACGTGGGTCCGCCAGCATCACATAGTTCTGGCTACCTACGGCCACCAGGTCTTCACGCTGCGCCAGGCAGACAAGCTCGTCCTTGTGGTCTAGCCCGATCTGGAGAGAGGGTCAAGGGGCCGTGCCAGATAGTCACAACTCAGACCGGCCGCTTGCTGACTTGCTGGCTGGCCGGGGCACACCAGGATGCCTCATCAGCGCTGCTTACCTGGCGCACGGGCTGCAGCTGTGCATCCCAGATGCTCACGATAGCATCCGTGCCCAGGCTCGCCATCCGCTTTGAGTTTTGGCAGAATCGTAGATCACGGACCCTCGCCTGAGCCGGGCAGACGCTTTGGCTCAGCGTGAGGCGTAGAAGGTTGGGGAGAAATTCAACACATCGCGCACAGGGGATAGCGTGAGAAGCCAGCAGGCGAGGGCCAGCGCACCGAATGTCCGCGCTGTGTGACAGCATGCTTGATAAACGGCGTGCTGGAGGGGGCGCCCGAAGAGTGGGAGTCACTGGCCAATGACCACAGTGCGATGCTGCAGTCGCGGGAGCAGGTGGCGACGTGGCGGTCGGTGATCCAGGTGATGCCAAAGATCCAGTCGCTGTGACCCTGCAGAAGGCCAGCGCAATCACATTGCATGTCACGGCGTGTATGCGGCAGCAGTTTCAATGCTTGGTCCACGGGCGCTCGAAAGCCCCATGTCAGTCGATGAGGCCCACTCACGCAGAAGGTCTTTAAGTGCGTGTAGTTACTGCCCCCGTTCACGGCGCCGCTGCTCGGAGGGGAGCTGGGCAGGCGCAGCACGCAAGCAGTGCGCGGATCTTCCCCTGGAAGCGCCACCATGCTGCGATTTGGGCTCATGGCGAGGCAGCGGATCCCGCACAGGGGGCCATCCAGCATCGGGTTGTCAGGGCTGCTCGGAGGCACCAGCCCGGGTACTGGCGGTGCGCGCAGCTGCTGCGGCAGGGCCCGGCTGGTGCCGCTCCTGAAGTTGAGCTCCACCAGCTTGTTACATTTGGTGCCAACTAGTACCACGTCATCAGAAGCCCACGCCTGCGGGTTCGAAAGTGCGTAAAGTGGGGTAAACAGGGCGCCCGAGTCTGAGCAGTCTCCGCGCCTCCAGTTCTTTGCAGAATTAACACTTAGCAGCAACCAGCGGAGGCGCGCAGGCGACGCACCGCCGAGAAGGCCTTGTCATAAGCCTTCAGTGAACAGGGGGGCATCCTCTTCTCTTGTAGCTGGCCGGGAAGCATGGTGGCACAGATTTGCTGCATTCGCCGCACGTAGGCAGCCCTGCGGCACAGAGCGAGCGGGTGCCCAAGATGAGTCGGCGTATTTCACATGTACCGACTCGCCGGCACTGTCTCCGCCCTGCGCCCGCGCCAACGACCCACCCAGAAATTTAGCCAGCACGCACCTGCTTCGCGTCCATCCGGTCTGAGCGTTGGCGAGGCGGCGGATGAACGAGCAAGTATGCCAGTCGCCGCATGGCCGCTGTGGGGTGCTGTGAAGCGGGGAGGGGGGCTCCGAGCGCGACCGCTTGCTGCCCGCAAGCCCGCTCGCGGCGCTGCCGAGACGCGCGCCGGCAGCGCCGTCCCCGGTGAAAGCGGACCAGAATGGAGCCTCGGGCATTGTGATCCTCGATGGATCAGTGGCGTGGGGAATGTCGCGTCGTTGTGGCTATGGAGGCAGTACTGGATGTCGACCAGTCGGTTTGCTCCCGGAGCCGTCACGACGGAGCGGCCAGGCGGGCGCCGACCGGTCGATCGTGCAGCGCAGCGCGAGAGCCAAGCCGGCTGCAAGGTTCTCACTGGGAGGATTCGTGTCAAGCAGGAGTGGCTAAGACTGCATTTTTTTCAGCAGGATTAAAGAGGTGCTTGGGAATTGCCGAAGACGAGGCGGTCGGTGAGCGCGTGCATGGGGGTGCCGCAATTGACGAGGCGATGAAACCATTGGGCGGGGTGGCTCGGGACGCTGAGCAATCAACAGCGCGCACGGAGCCGGCGCAGGAGCGCTCCGGCGGTATATTTTAGTTACAGGGAGAGCGTCAAGAGAATGCACGGAAAGTACTGGGGAAGGAAAAAGCCCACATAAGCGCTCCGGCGGTTCGGCCCAGAATGCCCGACCCGGGCGTGCGCAGCCAGCACGCGCGTCCGGGCGCGCGCGTGTCGTCGTCATCGCGACGATCCTCGTGGTGTGACCGTCAGTCCGCCACATGACAGAGTGGCATCTGGGGATTCGTACGCAATGGTACACCGTATGGCAGATGACGCACTTTGTAGGATAAGGACCCGAATCATAATCGCAGGATGATGCTGTCATTCGCTTTGTATTAATGACAACATGGACACATTGGAAAGTCGTGGACTGACCGTCCGGGACCTGACCGTCCGCCAGGCGCCAGCAGATGGCCGTATAGCTACGGGTAGTCGAAGGTAGTACTACAGGGTACAGGGTCGTCGCCACATGCTTTATACATATTTATATACATATATAGGACCGCGGCTGTACGACCTACTCGTACGCCAGAACCGCCCAGGTACTGGAACGAGTAATCTGTGAGAGGATGACCAAACCCTACAAGACCTATTAACCCTTCGCCCTTGCTTCTCAACCGCCGTATCCTGAGGAACCGATGCGCAGGAACCCTACACACGCAGCGCGGACGAGCTGGCAGCCTGAGGGGGTGAGTCGGTTTTAGGTGGCGCTTGCTGCGGCGGCTGCTCACTGGACACCCCGGACAACCGTCGGACTACATACTCAGTGAATGCGGCGACAACACTCCCGATTACACCGCCCGAAGAGGGCGAGGATGCGACGGGGACATCTTAAGACCGGTCAGCCATCCAAGAAACTGGCGAGCTTTAGTTAGTAGGTGGCGTGTGGCACGGGGCGACGAGTGGAGTGCCCAGAACTACCGACGGCTCCCAGTCTCGACGCAAAAGCGCAGCGCGCGTGATGGTGACGGGCGTGGAGATGTGGGATGCTGCTGGCGCGACGCCGCGGCGCGCGCGGTGGTAGCATGGGTTGTTTTGTTTAGGAACTCGTCCACTGAGCGGCGGACGAGGTCGGCAATTTTGGGCGATTTCAACCTGTGATTTCAACCAGCAATTTGCACGGCAGTGGACGAGTTGATACGGGACGCCCGTAGAAGTACGCGTGGACGAGATGCTGTTGTACGTTTTTTGTATGGGTTGGATTAGAACCCGTCCACCGTCTCGTCCACCCGTATCGAAAGGCGCCTACTACCATCATACCCGTTTATTATGAAGCCATTACCCCGAGTGGATGACCGGCGCGTTGGGGCGGCGCCGGGAGGCCCACGCCACACTGTTGGAGCGCATCGCCTCCTTTGGCATGTCGGGATACGGCTGCCACCATGGGGCCATGCGGTTGCTAGTCGTATGCGCGGTGCGGCAGACTGGCTTCCTCAGCCGCATGATGCCGCCGTCGGAGCTTGACCCTTTCTTGGAGGCCGTGGACGCCGCCAACATTTCGGCTGCGTTTTTGCTGCTTGGCCTGGACGCTTGCGACCATTCCACACCGCGCATGGAGGTTGCAATCGTTCAAATGAGTATGCCCGCGGATTTTGGCGGTCTGAATCTGGCCTTGCTGCAGTCCGAGGCCCCTGCGGCGTTTTATTCCGCGCAATCGGTTGTCCTGCCAAAGCTGGTACGGGAGTACGGGCCCGCCCTTGGCCCCGTATACGAGGCGGTCCACGCCGAGGTGTATGTCGTCTGTGGCTATGAGTGCTTTGCCATGGGCGCGTGAGACGCGCCGCGTGTACGAGACTGTACGGGCCCTAACAACGTTACCGCAACGAAGATGTGCGGCGCGCACGCGCGGCGTATGGGCACGCCCACGAGATCTTCGAGTTACTTACGGTCAGTAATGCTACGACCATCGCTGCATCGGATCAAGCAGCTGGTACTACGACCCGTACGGGTACGAGCACTAGCGGAGGACTGCGCGTCACCACATCTCCTTTTACGGCCACTCCTCTTGGAGTTGGTCATGGTGAGGCCGCCTCTGTTGCCCAGCAATTGCTTGCTATCTATCGGTGGTGCGAGTTCTGCCAATACCGTTACTACATGCGCTTTTGTAGCTCTGAAGATACCGTCGCCTAGCGATTTAGTGGCATACCCTCCGTCAGCAGCGACTGTTTCCCTCCCAGAATCGCTGCCAGGTTCTGCTGCTCCGCCCTCGGGTACGGTTTCGGGTGCGACCTCCGATGATCAACCCACGACCATGGTTGTCCAACGCCACCTCAGCCGTGCGATTCGCTTGCGTGACTTCGTGGCCCTCGATCTCAGCTTCCAGCGTACTGGTGCCGCGGCCTCGCGACTTGATACCCTGCGCATGTACAGCGCGTGCGGGCCGGGCTCCCTATCGCTTTTCCAGTCGGATCACGAGTCAGCCCGCAAGATTCCCCATGCTGCTTATTCGGCCGCCGTTGCGCGGGTACTGGGCCTTTGCCCGCGCGGAGGTTCCGCGCTTGTCACTTGCCCTGGCCCCACGTGTGGTATTGATCCCTTATGGCTTCGCTCTACGGACGGCTCGAATCGGAGCGTTACGGATTTCATCGTGGATCATTTACCCATATGCCCCGTAGCGAACTACAAGCACCGCATGCATACCGCTTTGAAGAATCTGTGGGCATCTGTGGCAATTGATGCGGGGGCGGTGCTTGACCGGGACCGTTCGGGAGCCGGCGACTTGACCCTTGAGACGAGTGGGCTGCGCCCAGCGGACCGCTCGCGGCCGTCGGACTTCACGCTGGCGGGGTGGGCGGGGGGCCGGCGTGCGATTACATGATCGACTTCGCGTGCGTGTCCTCCACGACCCCCACTTGGAGCAACGACCCCTGCTGGTGCACCCCGGGAATCGCGGCGACCGAGGCGGAGCATGGTAAGTTGGCCGCGGACCGGGCGTCTTCCGCCCCAGTGTAGGGTGTTCACCGGTACTACCCTTTTGTGGTTGAGGACCGCGGCCGTCTCGGAAAGTCCGCTTTGACGGTGGTCTACATCTTCGCGGTGCCGGTGGCTGTGCGCAACTTCCATGGCGGTCCTTCCGCCCCGACCTCGTGCTTCCTTCGTGGTCAATCCGTTCAGGCACTTCGGAACTTTGTCGCCAGCCAACATGCTGAGTTCCGCCGTCATCTGTCGCGCACACGGCGGGGGCTGTTGCAGCGGGTCTCGGCTTGCGTGCATGGTACCCTGGGCGGCATTCTCTCTGCCGGTGTGCAGATGGCCAAGTCTGATGCGTGGGCTCGTGCCCATTCTGCGTCTTCTCATGTTACTGCTTCCACCTCGCAGTCGTTGTAGAGGACCTTTCTGATTGTCCCTTTTTTTCGTGATTTCCTGATATCGCCTTCTGTTGCTAGCTCATGTAAATCAATTATGAAGCGCGTGGGCGGATCTCAAATCCGAGATGTGTACTTGGCAGCGCTTTTTGCTACGTGGCACGCGCTATAAACTACGTCCATATTATTAGCACGTGACTGCTCGCGCTCCTCCCTCATCATATAACGCCGTCAGCCTCATCCCTGCCCGCGACACACAAGACGAGCCAGTTGAAGGCCACCATATACTCATGTTAGAGCGTTGCTACCGAGGTATGCGCGTTATGGTGCCGTCCGGTGTGTCGGATCGGCATCGGTGGGACGGCATGAGTAGACAAGACGGGTGGTCACGTGGACGCCGAGTTTTGACGAAATGACGTTATAAAATTTGATTGTACCAACATGATACTAATAATTGTACTCGTTTCGGTACCAGGTACGTTGCATGATGACTGTGATTATGCCGGTGCATCATGCTTGAACTCCGGGAGGATTTTATCTAGTAGCGAGTACATGTATATGAGAAACCGTCAGTCCGATATATTGCCGGGGTACGGGTATACTGCTACCAATGGCTTGCGCGCTGGCGCAAATCTATCATATAAATAAAGTAATGCCAACCGCGCGAGACTGTCGTCAGCGCATGTCGCGGGGAAAGCTATGGGATAGTGATAATTTTATATTTTAAATACGGAGTGGTATTTGTCTCCATAGCTTGCATTAGATCAACGACCTATCTCATACATATAACGATTATTACTTGACTGGTGATGCAGTCAAGGACCCATATCCTGTAATTAGGCATATTCGGGTCCTCTGAATTAGGATTAATGTTTTGGTCACTACGCGTCCGACCGGTAGCACCAATATACTTTTTAGTACTCGTATAACGATCTAGCACCTTTTTAAAACGTATCAGCTTGCGGTTTTTGGGGCTACTCTCGCACAGGGACAGTGCCGCATGGATGTGCTAAAACCCGCATGGATGAGCTTTTTGACATATTGTCCCTACATGGGTACTGTAACGATCATTATGACCGCAGTAGCGCGATAGGTGTGACACTAAATCCAATTTGATGAATTTTCCTTTGCTAGAACATTCAGGATTACAAGATCAGAGCGAGCGCGATGTACTTTCCCGCGCTTTTTTTCAGACATACTTAGGTACTGAGCGGCGCTTCGCGCCGGGGATTTGTGGAGGTGCCCCTACCTCTTGGGTTGAGCGTGGTGCGGGATGCGGGCCGCTTTTAGCCGGCTTGGACTGTTGATCTTGTACTACTGTTGTTTCCGGGTAATAATGCTTTTATTAGCGTTAGAGTTAGATTTGTCAGTATTTTTTTTCGCCAGTAATTTATTTTTTTTCGTCAGTAATTTATTGTTTTTCAACAGAGACGTATTATTTTGTAACACAGATTAAATCTGCAAGCCGCGTAAAAGCGGGCCGCCGACCACTGGTGTGCATTACAAAAAGGCCGGTACACAACCCACCGCTAAAAGTGGTATTACCCAAAAAAAAAAAAAAAAGGCAGCACTGCAAGATCAGCAATACAGTACAAGCCGCCTACGGGCGGCCCGCATCCCGCACGAGGCCGCGCAGGTCGGGCCGGTCGTCAGGTCTACGGGGCGGGCACGGCGCGAATCGCCACGCCCGCCGCCTGTACCGGCACCGGACGCCGGACGCCGTCGTTCGACCGTCGCCCGTCCGTCGACGGACGCCGGGCCCCGGGTCGGCGGACTGCCCCCGCACCGCGGCGATCCCTTTTTACACCATCATGTTGCAGCAAATCCTTCGACCACCGTGTATATAGTCGCTGTATAAATATAGAGGGCGAGTCTCGCTTGCCGATTCAGCAGTAAAAACGCGCTGCGGTACCGCGTTATTTTGGCGTTTCAGACGAATACATGACGTGCCTGGGCTAGAATACACGCGCATCCATTCAGAATCTCGCCGTCTTCGGAGGTGTGCCTAGAAATCAAACGAGCTCAGATCGAACGTATGACGGTTCATACGCGAAGACGCAGCACAGGAGGACGAAGGACGGACATTCGTGATTTTTGCAGTATGTTTCCGGTATAATTCACGATAGATTCGTCTTAGTCGCAGGATTTTTACGGACTGTGGTAGGAGTGCCTAGAAATCAAACGAACACAGATCGAACGTATGACGGTTCATTCACGAAGACGCAGCACACGAGGACGGACGGAGGACGGAGGACGGACGCCTAGAAATCCGTGATAAAACCGTATTGCGACCGGTATTAATTCTCTCGTATTCCAGGCGATTTCGGACGCGGCTCTCCTTTCCTCCGCTCAACCCAAGATGTTAGGGTTACCACCATAACCCTACCTGCATACCTATATCCGCACACCTATACAATCATTCTCGTACCACTCACTTCCTTATACTAACGCAACTACTACATGCAACTAAGCTGCTGATCCGCCCACACACATATGCCGCGTGCTTGCCACACGTCATGCCCTCGTCAGCCATTACGCCCCGATGACTCCCTGATGACTCCAAGCCTAGATTGCATATCCAAGCCTAAGTAATGCCTGCATGCGAACGGCTGTCAAGCCGATAGTTGTATAAAGCCGTGTACACCTCGGTACACTGAAACAAGATCCTTTGCTGCAAACCTTTTCCTTGTCTATGCTAAAGTCTCTCACCTAAAGCTTACATTGGTTTCGCTGAGCTCTGGTTAAGATCCCCCGCTGCGTTTCCACTGCGCATGCCCGTCCCCCGCCGCGCCTGCCATTGCTGCCGGTCACCCCCCCCTCCCCGCGCCTGCCATCGTGAACGACCAGCCTATCACTGCCGCCGCCGCTAACCAACGAAGTACAGATCGACACCGCCCGGTGGCCCGTGTAATCCGGGCCGAGCTGGCCAAACCCACGACCCGCGCCCTAGCCACGGACATCATCCACGCATCGCCAGTGAACGCCACTTCCTCCCCCCCCCCCCCCCTCCCCCCCCCCCCCGGCCGCACGCTCCCCCACGCCGCCACGCATCCCACTGCCACTAATTCTCAGAACTGACCGAATATGACTGCATATGCGATGGATGTCGCCGAACGGGCGACTCCGTCAACAAATGCTCGTCGACGAGCAAGGCACAACAGTGGCACCAGACATTGGCTGCCAGAAGGCAGCTAAGGGGAATACCTAGCTGAACTCGCACCGCCTGCCCGGTTAACGACGGTTTGGGGCCAGCCTAGATTTGATTTCGAATTGAAAACCAATCGATAATCTGTCTGACTGGCCGTATTGTTCCCCATTCCCGAGACTATGCCTGTTGGCTTGCCCCCAGTGAACGAGCTAACTCCTGAGAGCGCGGCCGAGCCCTGCGTGCCGGTGTCTGCGCATGACGGGGCCTCCTCTTCAGGCCCGTTGCCTGTCGAGTCGACACACTCGTTGCCCTCGCACGAGCTGTGCCGGTTCCTGCTAGCATCTGCCTGCTTTGCCATCCCAGCTGACACAGCTGCTGCCACATGTTATCCGCAATACCTGTAGCGAAACATGCTGCTACCCGAAAATATTGCCGACGCCCCCCCGGCCCGGCACTGACAAAACCCAAACCTGCCTGGCCATCTGCCTGCCACCATGCTTCAGTCATCGTGACGACCCCACTTGCATCCCTACAGTCGCTAGGAGGATCGAATTACTGCAATCTCGCGCCACACCGATTACCCGCCCTGCGCGGTCGAGTTTTTGATCGTCCCGCAATGGAGGTACGGGTTACTGGAGGGATTCGGACTTAAGGCATCCTCGGCTCATAGACGGCGCCGTCTATGGGGTCGATTACCGCTTTTAGTCGCGGGATTTCGTGTCGAGCAATCGCTTCGCAGAATCGCACCGCCGCAGACGGGGCGCGCTCCTCCGCGGCACCTGTAACGACCGAAAAGAGTTTTGGTGAAAAGATTCTCCACCTGTATATACGCAGCATCCTTTCCACACGCCGTTTGATTCTAGTACGCCGCTCCAGCGCAAATACCCCGGGGTATTTGCGTCTACACGACGTATTCGGTACGGTAAAACATATTTATTATCGCCGATTTCTTGGGTACGCACCGAAAATATTTTCATCATTTTTTACTTTTCGCTCGTCATCATCCCTTTTTCGCTCGTCAGCAGGGCGGTACCCCGCTGTGCCGTGTGCTGCGTTCATACTGAAGCTCAGTGTTCGAATCCCACCTAAAAATCGTACGGGTACGGGTACGGGTACGGGTACAGGTACAGGTACAGGTGGTCTCTAGACCCAGATCACGCCGCTGTCCTCCTCATCGGCGGGCTCGGGGGGTGGCGCGGCGCGCGCTCTAGACTGGGCGGGCACTGCGATGGGGGCGGACTCTTGCTGCTGCCTCTTGCGCCATGCCCCGGACTTGTACGCCTCGCTCTGCCTGAACTCCTCCAGCTCCATCTCCTCCTCGCGGCTCCGGGCCTGCGCCTGCCGCTTCTCCGCCAGCAGCCGCCGGCCCTTTTCCAGCCCGCGCGCCTGCGCCTCCGTCATCCGGCCTCCGCTGCGGGGCGCTGGGGCGACGGCTGCCTTCGGTGCCTCAAGCCCGGACGACATTTCTTTCTTTCTATTAATAGGGACATTATATGTTTGCGATCGAGAAACGCAGCAACCTCAAGCTCAAACCGCCATGCATGCGCTGCGACAGACCCATCGCCGAGGGCATCCAGCCCCCGCTGCCCGACCGCTCCTTCTTCATGGGAATAATGGGTACTCCGGGTAGCGGGAAAACCAGTTTCGCGGTGTCGTTGCTAACCGACAAGAACGCCTACCGCGGCAAGTTCAACCACGTGGAGCTCGTGCTCCCGGCGTCCAGCCTGGCGTCCATCGGCAACAAGGCGATTCAACACCACGACAAGGTGCACAACGACCTCGACTACGAGACGCTGGAGGGCATACACCAGCGCGCCGAGGAACACACGAAGGACGACGAGACCACGCTGGTGCTCATCGACGACTTCAGTGCCAGCCTCAAGCAGAACGACCTGCAAAAGCTGTTCAAGCACATCGTGCTGGCGCGCCGCCACCTGCGCATGTCCATCATGATGATCTCGCAGACCTACAACTCCATCCCGCTCAACCTGCGGAAGAACCTCAGCTGGGTCGCCATGTTCCGTCCGGTCAACAAGGCCGAGTACCGGGGGATCTTCTCGGAGCTCATCTGGATGGAGGAGAAGAAGGCCGACGCGCTCATGGCCTGGCTCTTCCATGAGCCGTACGACTTCATGCTGCTGGACGTAACGAGAAACCTCTTCCACCGGCGCTTCGACCAGATCGCTATAAAGGAGGAAAAATAATTTTCTCACCATAAGAAGAAAGCCGCCATGATGGAGAATGACCTCACTTGGAACAAGTACCGCTGCCGGTTGTACTACGACGGGCACAGGGAAGAGATTCTAGCCAAGCGCAAGCTCGCCTACCAGAAGAAGCGCGAGACCACCGAGCCGTCGCGGCCGCCGGGGCGACCCAAGCGCGCGCGCCCGACCGTCAAGGAGCTCATAGCCGAACTTAAGAAGAGCAGTGGTGAAAAGTAGTTATCAAGCGCCGAATTTTTTTCTCCTGTAAGGACCATCATGCAGTTCACCGAGCCCATCTCCAAGGCCGCCCTCCAATGGGTCATCACTAACGCCCTCCCGGGCATCGACCAGACGGGCCGTAATGAACACCTGGGTGTCCGTCTCAAAAAGATGATGTCTCTCGTTAAAGATGACCGTCTGGAGGTTCGATACGGCAAGAAGTTGTTCGACAAGGACGGGGAGGCTCACGGCCGAGACTACTCCTCGCTGCCTCTGTCGTTCCAGAACCTCCACCGGCCTATCCGCAACGCCCTCGTCAACCACTACATCAAGACCTCCGGCAAGCGCGTCGTCGACATCGACGTCGTCAACGCCCACCCGGTGATGTTCATCCAACTGTGTGAACGATACGATATCGACGCCGATTTCTCGGCCATCGAGAGGTACATCGCCCACCGCAAACCCGTCCTCGACATGATCCAGCGCGACTTCGGGTGCGACTACGAGAAGGCCAAGATGCTCCCGCTGGCCGTGTTCAACTACGGGGACGTGGCTGCTTGGGCGTACAGGAACGGCCTCGACATCGACATCAACGCCCTCAAAGACACCGAGGCACACCGGTACATCTCCGAGTTCATCGACCAACACAGGGTCTGTGTCACCGAGCTCATGGCGCTCTCCCCTCCACTGGTGTCCCTCGCCAAACACTCGCTCGCCAAGGACGAGAAGCCCATCAACAAGAAGGCCATCGCAAAGCGGTTCATCCACGCCATGCTCACGATCAGCGAGGACCAGGTCCTCTATTCCATGATCGACTACATCACGGCCAACCACGACACCGTCATCGTCTCCAAGATGTACGACGGCTGCATCGTCCAATGCGAGGCCGACATCGACATGTCCGCTCTCAAGCGCCACGTCGAAGAGCAGACCGAGTTCGTCCTGGACTTTGTCGTCAAGCCCTTCACCACCCCCATCTCCATCCCCACGGTCCTCCCGGACCTCCCCGACTTCTCGGACGACGTCGATGACCTCGCTCGGAACTACGACCACCACATTGCGGCCCTCTTCTGCAAAAAGGTCATCGGCGACTCGATCATCCACCTCTCAGACGGGTTCGGCTGGTTCATGTTCCAGCAGCCCCGCTGGTTCGCGGTCTCGGACGTTCAGGTCCGGAAACTGATCATCTCCGAGGTGGCGCCTCTGGTGTCCGGACGCTTGGAGGCGTTGGGCGCCGAGAGCCGACAACTCGTCAAGATCCTCGAAAACAACAAGGAAGACGAGGCCACCGGAGAACACCTCAAGCTCCTCGCGTTGACCTCGAAAGAGGTCGGCAAGCTCCTCAAGACCCTCAACACCACGAGCCACCAGTCCAACATCATCACCCAGCTCACCTCCATGTACGAGGAGGCCGGACGCGGCCGCGAGTGGTACCAGAGCCTTGACTCCAATAAACACCTCATCGGCTTCGAGGACGGGGTGTACGACCTCGCCACCAAGTCGTTCAGGGACGGCCGTCCGGACGACCTCATCTCCATGTCCTGCGGCCACCGCATCGCCGACGTGCGCACCGAGGACCAGGCCGTCCGGTCCGAGATCCTGGGCGTGCTCCGGGACATGATGCCCTCCGAGGAGGAGTTCGACCTCATGTTCTCCACCCTCGCCACCGGGGCCTTCGGATACACCGTGAACGACTCGTTCAACATCTGGGTCGGCCCGGGCGGCAACGGCAAGGGCGTGGTCAAGGCCCTCTGTGCCGCCACGTTCGGGGGGTACTTCCTCGAGGCCAACACCAACACGTTCCTCAAGCACCATCAGAAGGCCAGCCCCACTGCTCCCACGCCTCACGTTGTCGCCTTGGACAAGAAGCGGTGCGTCATGTCATCCGAGGCCAACAGCGATGACGAGATCGACATCGCCTTCATGAAGGCCGTGACGGGCGGGGACAGACTCCAGGCCCGCGACCTCAACAAGTCCCTGATCTCCGTCTCCATACACTCCACCTTCGTGCTCATGTTCAACGCCGTGCCCTCCGTCCAGGACGACTCCGACGGCATCAAGCGCCGCCTGCGGATGCTCGAGTTCCCCTTCAGGTACGTCGATGCGCCGGCGGACTCCAACGAGAAGCAGATCGACTACTCTCTGCGGGACCGCTTCGCTGCGGATAACTACGGCGCGCAGTTCATGGGCATGTGCATCGAGCGCTTCAACCATACCGGTCTCCAGTTCCCCATCCCCGACTCCTGCGCGCAGCTCGCCCAGGCCTTCCTCGGGGAGAACGACGTCTTCGGCGCCTTCATGAGGGAGTTCTACGAGGTCACTCAGGAGCGGAGGGAGCGCATCAAGCCCAACGAGATCCTGCAGTTCCTCAAGTCCAACAACACCTACCAGGACCAGCTCAAGATCACCCGCCTCCAAGACCTGTGCTCGCGCCTCCGCAACAAGGGCTACAAGGTCATCCCCACAGACGGCTACAACCGCGTCAACGTCAAGCGCAAGGCCGAGTTCATAGAGGACTAGACAAATACACTGGATTTTGCATGTCGGTAATCCAGTGTCGCTCGCCTACCAAACCACACGGTTACCGTCCAGTGGACTTAGGGGCCTACCCGTGCCATCACGCGGCTCCATATAGTATGTAGCCCGGGGGGGGGTCTCTATTCATTCATCTCATTGTTGTTTTCTAGTCCACTAAGTCCACTAAGAAAAAGAACACGGTATCCCGTGTACCGGGGAGGCCTTGGAAAGCGGGGAAAAAAACAGTGGACTCGGCAAGACCACTAGAGCCGGCGAGGAGCCGTGGGCTGTCCGGAGTGGGGGAGCAGTCCGGAGACGGGAGGGGGCATAAAAGGGCGAGGCGGCGAGCGCCAACCACGAGTTGCCAACCATGTTCCGCGACGACCCCTACAAGCCGGCCCCCGGAGTGACCATATGGCGCGTCAACGGGGCGGATGCCCTGGAGGTGGAGGCCTACCTCGAGCACGTCCCGGAGAAGCTCGGAGCCGACGAGTACATGGCCGCCGTCCGGAGGCGGGCCCTCGAGAACCTGCGCATCCACGGCGTGACAACCACTAAGGAGGACGCCGAGGGGAGCGTGACCCGGACCCACGAGGTGGAGCTGAGCGGGTTGAGGCCGGAGAGGAACGACGGTAGCAAGTACGGCGCCTTCGTGAAGTTGTGGATCGGTCCGGACGACGCCAGGAAGATCGAGGCATGGGACGCCGCGTTGAAGGTCGGGCCGAAATGGACGGACACGGTGAGAGGGAGGCCGGAGAGCAGGGAGAGGAGGATCCTGTACGACAACGGCGTCAACGCGGTCTACGACGGGTTGAAGAGGGTGGAGTGCAAGCCTTTCGCCGAGGAGGGCCAGTGGATCAGGGTGGGCCTCGACGACATAAACAGGTTGGTCTTCGGGGGAGACGTGGTGTATGACCTGGAGGGACACTTCCGCGACAACCCCGGCTACCCCGTGCGGGCGACCGTGACCCCCCTCCGGGTGTGGCGGAACAGCAAGGGCTCGGGGCTCAAGCTGGTGGCCGCGTCGATCGCCAACGTCCCCAGCGTAGAGGAGCCCGGCGACTGCCCCTACTGCGTCCGGGGCGTCGGCGAGACCGAGGACTGCACCTGCGGCGAGAGCGGCGACGAGTCCTAGCTCGGACGCGCGCTTAAGGCGGCTTGTAAAAATACCCGCGGGCATCTCAAACCATCCAGCCAGCCATGTCCGTCATCAAGGCCAAGTCCACCGACGCCCGCATCCTCCCCGACGACATGGGGCTGCCCGAGACCCCGATAGCGAGCGGTCCCCTCACGGTGTACCCGCTGCAGCTGGGCGACAGGCCCCAGGCCGTGGTGGTGACGTTCGCCGGCGCCCGCCTGGGCAACGTGTTCCAGAACAAAGAGGGCCCGCCCAGTTACTCGTTCGAGGTTGACAACACCGACGGCCTCAAGGCGCTGAACCAGGAGCTGTGCGACATGATCGAGGTCTTCGCCGGAGTGGACAAAGAGAACTGGGTGCCGCTGGTCAAGCGCGACAGGTACCTGACGGTCAAGCCGGCGGACGGCTTCAAGGGCGAGCTGCGCAAGGGCAGGAGCTACAAGATCGCCGTGCGCCTGGCGTCGGTGTGGAAGCACGGCGAGCGCGCCGGGGCGTCGCTCAAGCTGGTGCAGGCTCGCGAGGTGGGGGAGCGGTGCCTGGTGCGCTAGCCTCCAGCGCCTCGATCCTCCGGAGGATGCTGTTGAGGACCCCCATGATTTGAGCGATCGCCTCCGCGGCCCACGCGTTGCGCTGCGAGGTCTCCATTTAATCAGCATGCGTCGGTTTTTTTATTGCACCTCCGGGCCCATCCGTCCGGGCCCATCCGTCCGGCCGGAGGTTCGTTTCCGCAAGCTTGTTAGCAATGGCGAGCTGCCTCCGGGTGTCCGTCCGGCCGGAGGTTTAGTTCGGCGAGCTGCCTCCGGGTGTCCGTCCGGCCGGAGGTTTAGTTCGGCGAGCTGCCTCCGGGTGTCCGTCCGGCCGGAGGTTTAGTTCGGCGAGCTGCCTCCGGGTGTCCGTCCGGCCGGAGGTTCGTTTCCGCAAGCTTGTTGGCAATGGCGAGCTGCCTCCGGGTGTCCGTCCGGCCGGGTGTCCGTCCGGCCGGAGGTCACCTCTGGCGACCCGGTGGTCACCACCCCGGCCTCCGCACATGTTGTTGGCAACAATTGTTGGCAAGATCCTCCCATCGTTAGCAAGCTTGTCACCACCCCGGCCTCCGGGTTTTCGTTCGGGTGTCCGTCCGGCCGGAGGTTTAGTTCGGCGAGCTGCCTCCGGGTGTTCGTCCGGCCGGAGGTTCGCTTCCGCAAGCTTGTTAGCAAGCACCACCCCGGCCTCCGGGGTTTCGTTCGGGTTCTCGTCCGGCCGGAGGTTTAGTTCGGCGAGCTGCCTCCGGACCCATCCGTCAGGGTGTCCGTCCGGCCGGAGGTTTAGTTCGGCGAGCTGCCTCCGGGCCCATCCGTCGGGGTTCCGTCCGGCCGGAGGTTCGCTTCGCTTCGCTTGTTGGCAATGGCGAACTGCCTCCGGGCCCTTCCGCAAGCTTGTTAGCAAGCTTTAGTTTTAGTTCGGTTTAGTTCGGCGTTCGGCGAAGGTTTAGTTCGGCGAGCTGCCTCCGGGCCCATCCGTCCGGGTGTCCGTCCGGCCGGAGGTTTAGTTCGGCGAGCTGCCTCCGGGTGTTCGTCCGGCCGGAGGTTCGTTTCCGCAAGCTTGTTGGCAATGGCGAACTGCCTCCGGGCCCTTCAACATTTTAGCAAGCTTGTTAGCAAGCACCACCCCGGCCTCCGGGGTTTCGTTCGGGTTCTCGTCCGGCCGGAGGTTTAGTTCGGCGAGCTGCCTCCGGACCCATCCGTCAGGGTGTCCGTCCGGCCGGAGGTTCGCTTCCGCAAGCTTGTTAGCAAGCACCACCCCGGCCTCCGGGTTTTCGTTCGGGTGTCCGTCCGGCCGGAGGTTTAGTTCGGCGAGCTGCCTCCGGGTGTTCGTCCGGCCGGAGGTTCGCTTCCGCAAGCTTGTTAGCAAGCACCACCCCGGCCTCCGGGTGCTCGTTCGGGTGTTCGTTCGGGTGTTCGTTCGGGTGTTCGTCCGGGTGTTCGTTCGGGTTTTCGTTCGGGTGTTCGTCCGGCCGGAGGTTGGCCCGACCGTTCGCGCGAGACTCACTTCCGCGGGGAGCGTTCTGCGCCAAGTACTGGAGGCGACTCATTTTCGTGAAAACGAGTCGCCCCGAGAGAAAAACGAGTCGCGTCCGGGGTTCGGGTTTTTTCGGGGCTCACGTCCGGTCCGGGACTCACGTCCGGTCCGGGGGTTCGCCCGATCGTTCGGGACTCACGTCCGTCGCGTCGGGGCCGGGGGTTCCGGTCCGGGTCTTCCTCGCGACCGTGGCGCGGAAGTAGAGCATGCTGGTCTGGGGGTCGTGGCGGAACAGGCTGGCCAGGCGCTTGAGGTTGGCGGGGGCGGGGTTGCGCTTCATCTCGTGCGTGATCCGGGAGTGCCGGATGGAGTTGACGCTCTTGACGGTGGGCATGTCGACGGCCTTGAAGGCGCGCGCGATGAGGCGCGAGGTCGTGCCCTTGGCGAGGAGGTGCCTCCGGGGCTTGGCCAGGAGCGAGTCCCGGACGAGGTTCCGGGTGGCCGGCTTGAGGCGGACGTCGTACGCGGGGTGGAAGCCCGCGGTCTTGAAGGCGGTGATCAGGATGCGTCCGGTGCTCACGGTGTAGTAGTTGGCGGGCGCGGGGTCGGGGACGTCCGCGGGCTCGCGGTACCATGGCATGGCCTTGAGGTCGTCCCGGAGGCCCGCGACCTCAACGTGGAGCAGACAAGCAAGGTGCTCCAGGCTATGTCGGCCGAAATGCTGCGCGATGCGGGGCAGGGCGGCGGCGATCTCGGGCCAGGCGCGGACGGCGTGCTCGGTGTCCTCCGTGCGCTCGAGGACGGCGGTGCGCTCGGCGTCCCGCGCCGCCGTGGCGCGCGCGCGGTACTCCTCGACGGCGCGTCCGGCCACCTGTCGTCCAAATTCAGGTACATACTTGATGACGGACAGGAGATAATGGAGGCGCGTGCTGTAACTCGAGTCGGTGCGGCTGATGGTCGCGATGAACCGGACGACGCGCCGGTGGTCGTCGAACATGGCGAGCACGTCGGCCTCGCGGTCCAGCTCCCGTGCCAGCATGCGGACGAACGACACCCAGAGGTTGACGGAGGTGGCGGAGACCGTCCGGGGCTCGCCCCGAGGCGTGCGGCGCACCTGGCCCGTGACGCTGACCATGGGCCCGCCGATCACGTCCAGCAGCGAGCCGGCCAGCCGCTCGATGGTCACCGGCCGGCCGACCGCCACCTTGTCGTCCGCGAGGTCCCGGGGCTCGGAGAGCGGCGGCAGCCCGGCCAGGTCGCGGATGGCGTTGAACTCCGCCCAGGACAGCCCGGTCTCCGCTAGCCGGTCCGGGGTGAAGACCCGGCCGGCGAAGATCCTGGTTCGGAGGGCCCGGACCTGGGCGGGGGAGGGCGGCATGGAGCGTCGTTGTTGTCCGATACGCAAGAAGATAATACGCGCCGGAGGGCCAGGCCGTGCGTGGCGGCGTCCTTCTCGATGCCGACGAAGCGCAGCCCGAGCTGGGCGCACGCCTCCGCCGTGGCGCCGGACCCGCAGGTGGGGTCGACCACGAGGTCCCCGGGCTCGCACCAGCACTTGAGGAGGTCGCGGATCATGCGCGGGTCCTTGCGCGTCCCGTGCTTGGACTTGGCGCCGTTCGTGTCGGACCGGAGGAGCGTGGTGGGCAGGGGCGGCTGGAAGTTGGGGCCGCGCCGGGTGAACGCGCCGGAGGTCTTGCCCCACAGCGCGTCCGGGCTCGCGACCGAGGGCGAGGTGCCGGTCCGGGTGTGGTGGGCGTCGCGGCGCCACCGGGGCTTGCGCTTGTAGAAGACCAGGAGCAGCTCGTGTTTCGGCATGTGTCGGAACCCGGCCAGCATGGGGTTGGAGACGTTGCTTTTCTGGACGACGCACTCGTAGCGGAACATGGCGGGGTTGGACGCGTGCAGCCGGACGGCGAAGCGGAAGGTGGCGGTGAAGGCGAACACGCAGTCCGGCTTGCCGACCCGGACCGCCTGGCGCCAGAACTCGTCGAGGTCGAGGGCGCGGTCCCAGTGCGCGCCGGTCTCCCCGTACGGCAGGTCGCAGAAGAAGGCGGCGGCGGAGGCGTCCGGGAGGGTGGGCAGGACGTCGAGGCAGTCGCCGTGGAGGACGCGAAACGCCGGATCGCCCTCCTCCATCCCCGCGGTCCGTTTGGTGCTTCGGTGCGGAAAAAGGATCACGCGATTCCGGACGCCCGGCACAGGGCGAGCACGAGCCCCTCGGGCACGCGCCACAGCGTGGACGTGGGGTGTCCGGGCACCGACCGCACGCCGCCGATGCGGCTCGGGCCCTTCTGCGCGGCCTCCGCGTGGTAGCCGTGCCGCGCGAAGTGCGCGCACCCGCCCGTCCGGTGGCTGCACGCCGGGAGGCGCACGTCGACGTTGGTCCAGAGGTGGGTGGCCTTCCTGTAGCCCGTGCCGAACATGCAGTACGTGGTGACCTTGCGGTACGGGGCGTACGGCGCCATGAACGGGCGCCGGGCCAGGAGGCCGGACGCCGGGTTCTCCACAAACCATGCCCGGGGCTGCAGGTACTCGATGATGTTGAAGGCGGCCTGCACGCACTGGTCGGCGGCGTCGAGGTCCCGGACGCCTCGGTTGGCGCGGCTGTACTGCGTGCACGGGGGCGACGCCCACACGACGTCGAACTCGCCGTGCCGGAGGTGGTCGTAGAAGTTCCACGTGCCGATGTCGGCGAGGATGTCGGGGCCGTACTGCGGGCTAATGTCCACGGACACCACGTCCGCGCCGGGCCAGTGCTTCAGCATCGTCCGGCTCACGCTCTTCGTCCCGCTGTAGAGCTCGAGGATCCTCACCATGTTTTTTGTTTCTTTTCACAAATTCCTAACCCCCCGAAACCGCGGGGGGGGCGGCGGGGCGTTTTCCGTCCGGGTACCGCATGGAGGCCCGCACGCTGCACCCCATGCACGCCCGGCTGCGCATCCAGCCGCACGAGCTGGCGTGGGCCGGGGAGAGCGCGCCGGACGAGCTGCGGCGCGACGTGTGGTTCGCGCGCATGCTGCTGCGCCAGATCCCCAAGCACGACCGCGCGTGGATCGCCGTCTCCCGGCTGCAGCGCGACGCCGCCGTGTACTACGGGGGGCACGTGCCGGGGGAGGCGTTCGCGATCGCGGCGCGGCGCATGGGGGCGCGGTGGTCGGCCACGCACGTGGGGTTCGACATCCGCGGGGCGGACCGCCTGATGCACGCGTTCGTGCTCCGGGAGCTATGACGCCGGCGGCCGCGCGCGCCGCCGCATGACGACGCCGTGCTTGGTGGTGCACCCGCGCGGCCGGACGTTGGGGAAGTCGCCGATGATGCACTTGGGCCGGCCGTCCGGGGCGAACACCAGCCCGTTCGCGCGCTCCAGCTGCTCCTGGATGCCCTCGACCACGCGGTCCAGCTCCTGCGAGCGCTGGAAGAGCCGGGACACGACGCGCGCGTACTCCAGCATGGCGGCGGCGGCGTTGCTCTCGCGCCGGGAGCGGCGCGGCGGCTCCGGCTCCGGCTCCGGCTCCGGGGGCGGCGGCCTTCCGGCCAGCGCGGCCAGGCCCGCCTGCCTCGCGGCCCTCACCGCCCGGTCGGCGGCGGCGCGCGAGATCTCGCCGCGGGCGACGCGCGCGTCCGCGTCCGCGCGCAGCTGGCGCAGCGTGTCGTCGAACGCCGCGCGGAGCTCCTGGCGCTGGAGCCGCTGGATGCGGTCCAAGAGGACGCGCTGCCTCCGGCGCTCCTGCGCGAGAGCGGGGTTCGTCTCCGGTGCCGCGTCGCTCATGGTCCGGGGGGTTTGCCTGCAGCGCACAAAAAAAATGTGAGATACAAGATAGTTTAAGAGATCGGCCATGCTCGGAACGAAGCGCACCGCCCCCCGCATGCTCGGCAGCAAGAACCAAAAGGTCGACCTCCTGGGCGCCAAGGTGGTGTACCACGACCCGAAGAAGACGAAGATGCCCTCGCTGTGGGAGGAAACGGAGGAGAAGCTGCACTTGGAGAAGAAGTGAGCCGGAAAAAAATAATCTCCCGTAACAATTAGTTTTCAGAGATGTCGTACGGCCCCGCCAACATCACCTTCACCGATGCCTTGCGCTACGCCGAGAAGCCCACCGCCACCGCCGGCGAGATCAAGAGGCAGACGGTGCCCAGCTTCAACAAGGCCACCTTCTCCCCCGGCGACACCATCCAGTGGGTGATTCCCACCCGCCGGCCCAACCAGGTGCTGTCCGGACGCCAGAGCTACATCAAGTTCACGATCAACAACCCGGACGCCAACACCGTGGCTCCGGACTACACCGCCGACTCGGTGTTCGACAGCCTCGAGCTGTACCACGGGAGCGCCCTTTTGGAACAAATCAGACAGTACGGCGCCTTGTCGTGCATGATCCGCGACTTCCAGGGCAACACCAAGGTGCAGGCCATGCTTGAGGGGCAGCACGCCTCCACGGAGCGCACCGGCGTCACCATCGCGGCCAGCGGCGGCTCCCTGACCGTGTGCGTGCCCATACTGTCCGGCATCATCGGCTGCATGTCCCCGGTGTACTTCCCCGCGTACGCGTGCAGCAACGGCGACCTGCGCCTCGAGATGACACTGGCCTCCGCCGTCGCCGGCCTCGTCAACGACACCGCTGTGAGCGCGTGGACCGTCTCCGGAGCCGAGCTGATCCTCGAGTACGTCGAGCTGACCCCGGCGGCCATCGCCAAGCTGCCCAAGGAGATGACCTACTCGTTCGAGTCGTTCGAGAACGTGTCCGCCACCATCCCGGCCGGCGTCGCGAACGAGCACGCGCTCGTGCCGTTCTCCCTGACCAGCGTCAAGGCGCTTTGGACCATGTTCCGCTTCACCTCGAACATGACCAGCGCCACCGCCAAAACGGTAAGCAACCGGCCCAACCCGCAGCTCGCGGAGTGGCAGTTCTCCGTCGGCGGCAAGCTGTACCCGCCCACCCCCGTGCGGAGCACGGTGGAGACGTTTGCGGAGGTTCTCAAGACCCAGCACGCCCTCGGCGTCGCGGACGAGCTGGTGCAGATCACCAAGGCCGAGTACGAGCTGGCCACCTCCGGAGCCACGGACGCCGCCTTTGTGCTCGCGCAGGACCTCGAGTACCTGGTATCCTCCGGCGACCGCGCCAAGAGCGGCATCTCGACGCAGGGCGTGGACGTGTTCCTGGAGATGCGCTGGGCCGCCGCCACCGCCCAGGCCTACCGCATGGACAGCTTCGCGCACTTCGACGGCACACTGCACATCAAGGCCGGACAGTGCTCCGTCTCCCGCTAGATTATTCCCTCCCCCCATTGTAAATGGCTTTCCGGCGCGTACTGGTGAGCACCGAGGACCGCCTCGAGGGCGACCGCACGCGCTTCTCGGTGCCTCTTGATGGGGACGTCGCGCACGAGTTCCTGGGGAAGCAGGTCCGGGTCGCGGTTGAGTGGTGCGACGCGATTCGGTGCTCCGAGGTGTCCGGCGACTACTCCGTGATATCGCCCGGACACGGCCCCGCGCTGCTGCTGGAGTGCATGTCCTTTTCCCAGACCAACACGTGGTGCAGTTACAATGGTTCGGCCTCCCGGACGCTCTGCCTGCTCCAGAACTACCTCGGCAGCGGCTTGTACGGCATCCAGCAGGACTCCGGACGCGTGCGGCGCGACACCATGGGCGCGATATGCACGGGCGACGTCCTGGACGCCCACGGGCCCATGGAGTTCCGTTTGTCCATGTTCGACGGCGCGACGGTCCGGCCCGTGGCCTCCGGGGCCAGCGTGGAGCCGTACTCGTTCTCGCTGGTGTTTTGGGCGCCGGACGCCGAGCCCGTGCCCTCCGGCCTGGCCTTTCCGTTCTACCGCGCGCTCATCGCGTCGAGCGACCGGACGAGCGGGACGGCGCAGGAGTACGTGGTGCCGTTCCGTTTGACGACGAGCAGCAACGCGGTGTCGCAGTCCGGGGGCAGGTGGATGGCGGCGGTGGATGCATGGTCGCCGCTGAGCCACGAGACCGCGAGTCTGTCGTCCGGGCTGAAGCTGGCGGTGTCCGGGCTCATCAAGAACCATACCTACAGCGACGAGTTCCTGCACCTGGGGCGCAGCTACCGCGCGGGCGAGGCAAAGTGGTTCGGGCAGCGACTGAGTACAAAAAGCCTGTGCGGCGACCACATCGGGCACGAGGTGGCCACGGACCCCGACGCCATCAACGAGCTGCGAGTTCGCGTGCTGGACAGCGCCACCGGACAAGCCCCGGCGGACCCCGCGGCGCTCGGCGAGTTCGTGTTTAGCGTGGTGGTGTGGCGGGCATGAGTTTAGCGTGGTTGAGCGCGCGAAGCGCACGTGTCTGTCCCCGGCGTCGCCGGGTGACCACCATTCTACGTACTCTGAGTTCTTCCTTTTTTAAGAGAGGTGATGAGAGTACGTACTTTAGTGGTCACCCGCCCCCCCCCCTCCGGGGGGGAGAGACACGTGCGCTTTCGCGCGCTTTGCCGTTCGTGGACTGGGCTCCGAGGCGCATCTTGTCGATGTCGCGAGGTTTGGCGGCCGCGGCCGCCCCCGGACCCAGGGTGGGACCGGACCGGACCCAGGGTGGGGTACCCTCCCCACCACCTTTTGCCATACCGTGAATTCCGCTTTGCGAGCAAATGAAATGACACTAGTTACCGAGGGTGGAGAGGGTGGACTAGATTTACTTCAAACAATCTATAAAATTAACAAGGGGCTGTAGGCATCTATCGGCGGAGACAGGTTGGGGCGTGGTCAGTCCACCCTCTCCACCCTCGGTAACACCGCATTGAACCTACATAAACGACACCGCATTGTCGGTGTCCGAACCAGGGGTGGGGAAGTCACCCCACCCTGGGCCCGGCGACCGCGCGCTTTGCGTGCGCTTTGCGCGCTTTGTGTGCGCTTTGCGTGCGCTTTGCGCGCTTTGTGTGCGCTTTGCGTGCGCTTTGCGTGCGCTTGCCCCCCCGTCGAAGACTGAACCCCGTTGCGCGAAAAAAAGACTAACAATAACTGTAACTGATAACTAAACCATGGCCCTCCTCGACCTCGGCCTGCCGTCCGGAGGCAACCACCCCCTGTACGCGGCGCACCTGAACGAGGACCTGTTCGGGGGCCTCTCGACGTCCGGCGTGCTGTGCGAGCCCGTCTCGCGCATGGAGTTCGCGCACCCGTTGGTCGGCATCGGCAGCGTGACCGAGGTGCGGCCGGCGCCGCTGATCGTCGACCTTTCCGGGCGGGTCATCATGAAGCGGATGTGTGCCTGCTGTCCGGATGTCGAGGGGTGGGACATCGCGGGCTCGGCCCCGCAGCCGATCCGCGGCGACGTGTTCTCCAAGCTGGGCCCGGACGCGTTCGTGGCCGAGGCGTGGGGCTTCTCGGCGCTCGGCCTGGGCCAGGCCATCGTGAACAACGTCCTCGCGGGGCCGACCGTCGCGGCGTTCAGCCTGGGCGCGGGCCCGGACCCCGAGACCGGCGTGCTGATCCAGGCGACCATAGAGGACTCGGTGTGATGTGATTTTCGTGGCTGAATCTCAGGAGACCGCCCCCATGGAGGCCGGCACGCGCACGCCGCCCCTGCCGCGCACGCCGCCCGTCCCGGCCGCGCCCCTTCCGTGGGAGGAAGACCGCCTCCAGGGCGCGGAGGTGGCAGTCGACGTCGCGGCCCGGACGGACCACCGGCACTCGCTCGAGGTGTACACCGACGAGACGCTGCTGCTCCACTTCCGGGACACGTGCCGGTGGCAGAAGCGGCTGCACGAGGTGGCGCACCAGCGGTTCCAGCTCTTTGCCGACGCGAGCGCCGGGTGCGTGGTGTGCCTGACGACGCTGGCCGGGATCTTCACGATCATCCTGCCTTTGATCGACCCCGATTCCGCCGCCATCCCCATCGTGACCGGCACGGCGTCCATCCTGGGCGGCGCCCTCGGCGCGCTGGCGCGGAGCTTCAACCTGGAGGTCAAGTCCAACGAGCACAACAAGTACAGCGCGGAGTACGCCGAGATCGCGCGCTCCATCAACACGGAGCGCGTGCTGACGGAGTGCGGGCACGGAACGTACGTCTCCAAGGCGGACTTCATCAAGACGGTCCAGGCGCGGCTGAACCGGCTGGACGCTTGGGCGCCGAGCATCCCGATGTGGGCGCAGACGCAGGTGGGCCACCCGTCGGCCCGGAGGAACGGGGACTGAGCCGACTTTTTCTCCCGTAGCTGTCAAGCAGCGCCCCCATGACCGTGACCCTGGTCGAGCTCCACGTGAACACCACCAACACGATCGTCGGCGCCACGGTGACCGACGTGACGGGCAGCCTGTCCGGGACGGCCTTCAGCTACACGTACACCACCACGCCCAACACCGCGCTATGGTACTGGTTGCGCGTCGTGGACGACGCCTCCAACGAGACCATCCAGGCGCCGGGCAGCTACACGACGGACGACACCACCGCGCCCACCATCGCCAGCGCGACGCAGGCCGCCGGCACGCCCGCCGCGACGGCGATCGACCTGACCTTCTCCGTCACGGACAACGACCCCGCGGGCGTGAACGCGATCTACGTGTACCAGAGCACGAGCGCGACGCCCCCGGACGTCGCCACGGTCAAGGCCAGCGGGGTGGCGAAGGCGGGCACCGCCACGAGCCACAGCTTCACCGGCCTCGCGCCGAGCACCGAGTACTGGGCGTGGGTCGTGGCCACGGACCCCAGCGGCAACGACACGGCGGTGACCGCGTTTACGCCGGCGAGCGTGACGACGGCCGCTGACAGCACGCCGCCGTCGATCACGGACTTCTCGCTGGCCGCCGGCGCCGACGACGAGACCGAGGTGCTGATTACGGCGACGGTGAGCGACAGCGTGTAATAAAACCGCCGATGTAGAGAAATGACGGCCCCGACGATCACCCGCGTCACCCTGTTTCGCAACACCGTGAACGACATCTCCACCGCGGCGTCGTTCGACATCACGGCCGAGTTCCTGGCGAGCGTGACGCCGAGCAGCGACGGCACGACGATCACGTACGCGGGGGCATCGATCAGCCGGACAGGGCTGTCGCCGGGCACGACGTATCATTACTGGATGGAAATCGAGGATTGCTGCTCGAACGTCACGGATCAGTACCTGGGTACCATAACGACGGCGTCATCATATAGTCCGGACATCACCGCTGCGGTGGACGCATCCCGGACGATGCCTGGCGTCCATTTGAGCCTGGCGGTGCCAGAGGTGACGGAAATTGCGGGGACCATCTCACTTTGGTACAAGCGACACACCAACGTCAGCATGGGTCTCTTTGGAACCGACGACCCCACGGGGGCGGCATGGGCAGATCTCGCGGCCGGAGCGTCTCTATTGGTAGGGAGCGACAACGGCACGCGATATCTGATGTTGAATACCCCCGGGGGGTTCGCACGCATGACGACTCCGGATGGTCTCGCCTGGCGCCACGTGATATGGAGTTGGAACGGTACTTCGAGTCATTTTTATGTCGACGACGCCTCCCCGTCGATGACCGCGTCGGTACCCAAAGGGTCGTACACAAAACGAGACGTCGAGGTCGGCCCGTGGTACGACAGTACAACCGACCATTCCCTTAACGCGTGTCTTGCCGAGGTGTACTATTCGCCCGAGTACATCGACCTGAGCGTGGAGGCCAACCGCCGCAAGTTCATCTCGGCCACCGGTGTGCCAGTCAGCCTCGGCGCCGACGGTAGCCTGCCGACGGGCAACCAGCCGGACATCTACCTGTCCGGACAAGCCGCCAATTGGAACGCGGGCAAGAACTTCGGCAGCGCGGGCGACTTCACGGTGAACGGCACGTTGACCGGATGTAGCTCCACACCCGAGTTGTGGCCGATCGACATCAACGCTGCGGTGGACTTCGACGGCACCGTCTACCTGTCGGGCACCGGCACGGCGGTACACAGCTCGAAGGTAGGGTTAGGGTCTTTTTGGTTCAAGACCACGTCTACGGGTGTTCATCCCTTCTCGACGGGAACCACTTCGCCCGTCCTCGAATTTGCGATAATCCTAAATTCCGGTGTCTTGCGCATCAACGCCACAAACACACTGGAACTATGGACATCAAATTCATTTGCTGATGGGGAGTGGCATCATTGTTTGTGCGCGTGGGATGCGGCAAACAACGTGGGTGTGGTATACGTAGACGACGTTCTTCAACCGTTATCAACAGAAACCGTGTCGGATAATAATGTCGTATGGGACGAATCAAGGTACACTATCGGACGACGGTACAGTGCAGTTACCAATACACTAGACGGGTGCATGGCGGAACTGTACGTCAATCGCGAGTACCTTGACCTCAGTGTGGAGGCCAACCGCCGCAAGTTCATCTCGGCCACCGGTGCGCCAGTCAGCCTCGGCGCCGACGGCAGCACTCCGACGGGCAACCAGCCGGACGTCTACATGAGCGGCGCGGCGGCGAACTGGAACGCCGGGAAGAACTTCGGCAGCGCGCCCGACTTCACGGTTACCGGCGCGCTGACCGACTGCGCTTCCATGCCATTCGTCCGACCTACAACCACAACGATCACCCCAGTCATCGCATCGTCGTCGCCGCCCGACGCGTATGGGACTTTGAGCAACATTTTGGTCGACGAGGGTGGCGGGAGCAGGGCCGCGTGGTTCGTGGGCAATTCACCAGTCACTGTGACGTTCACCTACTCCACTCCCATCTACTTTGATAATTACAACATCGAGTTGGCTAACAGTATCACCGACATCACGGTTACTCTCTTCGATTCGTCGGACACCGTGCTATACACACGAGTATTCGGTGGGAACGTTAACATGAATGGGGTTCTGGTCGAACAGTTCGGTGTGTCGTACGCGACGGTGGTGATCAGGATCGCGACGTCAAACACCAGTTTCTACCGCTTCATCACTAGTGGTGCTGTTGTGTAGGATGAAACTCTCGTAATAACGGCCGTACGGGTTATAGCGGGGCGGCACTATACAGGTAGCGGTGTACTGGTAGCGGCGGAGCGGCACTATACAGGTAGCGGTGTACTGGTAGCGGTGCTGTACGGGATAGCGACGCGCGCCTTAAGTTCGATATCGTCCATAGACGGTTTCCCCTGTTCCTCATAGATGTCGCTACTACCCATAGTTATTATTAATTAACGAGTGGCGACTGACCTAACGACTATACTGGTGTGAATTACAAAGAGGGCACTGACCTAACGACTACTGGTGTGAATTACAAAAAGGGCAGTTCCCCAGAATTAGAAAAACAACACAGCAAGCCGCCTAAAAGCGGCCCGCGCATGAACGGCTACTGGTACTGGTGTGAATTACAAAAAGGGCAATTCCCCAGAATTATAGAAAATCAACAATTAGAATTAGAAAATCAACGACTACTGGTAGCGACTACAGTTCGCTTATCGTTTAATGTTTTTCTTCTGCGTTACCACGGCCTATCCGAGTGTTTCGACGTGCGATAGTCAGTCTACTACATCGGATATCGGCCATACTGTGTTTATTCACCTCCCACAGTACGCATTTGCGTCATGTATGATAAATACGGATTTGTGGTATATGCTACTGTTCATGAGTTATTAATGTAGTATCGACTGCTAAACATACCCAGCATAATTACAATATACTGGGGATTACAGCCACATGCCTGTCACACGCCACACCCATGCCATAATTATCTTCCCCCGCTAGCTACAGATACAGGTAAGGATTAGCGACAACTAACTGTACCCTGTAGCGAGTAGCGCCTAGCGAGTTAGCGACCTAACTCGGGAAGTCCTAGCGCCCCATCTAGTTCAAAACCGCCTCACCCCTATTACCCTGCAGACGCATATTTCGGCCACATCGCCAAATCTGCCACTGACAACCTGCCTATGCCACCGACCAACTGGGTCGTCGATGCTTACCTTGCGGACAGCACTGTCGATACGCAGGCGACCACCGCGCACAGCCACAGTATGCGGCCTGAACACGTCAAGGCTCTTGAGCTTGAGCCTGAAGGTAAGACACATGTGCCCAATACTACTGCCATTAGCCCCGCTTTGCAAGCGAAAAACGCTTCCGTAACGACCTCTACGTCGGATAATAATTTACTACTGTCAGGCATACTAATTTACTACTGTCAGGTACTGCGAAAACACACATTACCCGACCGCCCACATTGGTTTATAAAATGCTGTTAAACTCCGGCGGTGCGACACACTATTTTGTAAATAACGCCTAGAGGTCCGCCTGCCCGCAAATATTCAATAATACAAGTATCAGGGATCACCCCTGCTAGTATACCGGTACATGTACCGCGCCACTGGGAAATTATCAAATTATCCCGTACAGCCCTACACGTTATTAACTGTACGGATGCCCGCCGCGGCCGTAATACGCCTTTAGTGTCCGAGTCCTGCAAATTTCAGTTGCACATTTATAGCAGAGGTTACAGAATTTGACCAACTTGCAGAATAATTTCATTGTGTTCTCGTGTGTCATTTCTCATAATCACTACCTAGCCAATAGCTAAACTGCCAACACCCAAATTACGCTTCCCGGCGGCCACACTTTCACCCATATCCGGCCAAACCCCGCTCTATTGATACCGATGCGATATACATGCCAACAACATGGCTTTACAAGGATCCCTGTGATGTCTTCTCTTACGCCGTAATTCGTGAGTGCGACGCAACGGACGCATTGTTGCTCAATCAATTAAATCGCGATTTTTCGTTGTTACCACCGAGTGGTCTGCTCATTATGTACTATAACAAATTGAAATCTTTATACTTAAACATATAATCATGTATGCCAGCCGTTAAAATTCCCTTCAAGCGATAGCGCCCCGGCTTCAACTTCGAAATACCATTGCTCTAAGATGCCCACCTACCGCCGGCAAAACACATTGCCACTCAGCACCTGCCGAATCAGAAAAAACACACAACGCAATTAAGCGCCCTTTTAGACACATAATTTATTGGGTAATCGCCTCCGCGCCTTATGCTGCACTTATCCTATTTGTCCGAACATGCAATGCTGGCATGCGCATTTGCATTGACTCCCGACAAATATATATAACAGCCGAATAAGATTCCCATTACCGCACGCCACCATACTCACAGTAGATATGCTGTCCGGCTATATTGTATATATTCCGCCCTCGACAGAGTTTTAGGCTAACACCATCCTGCAATCAAACATATACGGATGTCCACACAGTATCGTTCAAAACTCAGTTCGGCCTTTTCGAATTCCATGTCATGACATTTGGACCGTCCAATAGCCCATCGGCGACTCAACGCTTGATGCTGGGTAACGTTATTTTGCATCCGCATAACACCGCGTTCATTCCTGTCTGGTTTGACAACGTTTTGGTATTTGGTATCTCCCTCAATGAACACTACATACACCTAAAAACCACGCTTGTTTTGCTTGCCAAACATCACATACTGCTGCAACTGCCTTAACCAACAAGAATAGTTGGGCCATTACATAGCCAACGGGGCACACGCCCTTCCAAGCAGTGTTGCCATTCGCAATTGGCCCCCGCACCACAATTAACGATTTTTTGGAATACGGCAGTTAATATCGTAAGGGTGGAATGAATATACATACTATCGCATGACCACACCCCTTTCATAATATTTGCGGCTTACCTTTTACGCACTTACAGAAAATATATTTGCTTATGCATACGCCTTAACCGCTGTCCTACTTTAGGAAACTGCAAAGGGACACTTCCGACAGCAGTGCGCCTATTATACCAAAGTTTCACGATATACCCATGCCAAATACGGCACCTATGCCCAGTAAGAACTTTTTCGCATGGATACGCTTTGACAATATGACGCTGCTTTATACAAAATGGTTCTTAGATCACGCTCAGACCACACTATGCATACCACTCTCCGTCACCTGCCCGCCCGAGCCACCGTCACTCACTACCATGCCTAGCAAACCACGGACCCCCGCCCGCACCTGGAAGCCCGTGCTCGACATATTATATTGCAATAAAAAGCTCTTAGAATATGGCCGATGCCTGGTCTCGTCGTCCGGATTTACGCCAATACTTAACAAAACACGACATTCAACTTCTTGACACAAACCTACTAACACGCTGCCCTATTTTCTCTCATATTTACCATACACTACTTCCACCTTCAAGTTAATCTCGAATTGATAATCGGCCAATTCGCCACAACTATACCACCGAAGCAAACTACGACTATTGTATCCGTATTCGCAATCACGTAATAGAATTCCAGCAACGGGTTATGCTGGATAGTATGCCTGCCCGCCTCGGACAAATTCTGTCTTGATTTGGTCATTCCGGAAGTACTGTACCCGCGCTGCCGGCCACCTTGCTCGATGCCGCACGCACTACTATTTGGAAAACATATGGTGACCCATTATGCGCAATAGGGCTTGCCCACAGACTTGCCTACCTGCCAACCTGCGATAATTTTCATAACAACCTATAGGCTCCGTGTCTCCCGTACATCCACACATCTGCCCCTAGGTAATTTTTCCCATAAACTTTGTTTATCACTGGCATGCCGCTCTCTGCGAAATATCTTTGCCGCTACACCCACACTTGTATACACATTTACAATACAAGCCCACTTCATCCCTTGTCGTATCCACCTAGACGCTCCTCGGCTTGCCCGTTTTCTTATTTACAATATTTTCCGCCCCCATGACCTTTGTCGCATAATAATGGAAGACCGCACTCCCCGCTTCACCTCGGTTATGACAAAACATGTTCCGCTCGTGCTCGTTACGTAATGACGCCTGGCCATATAACTTATCCCTCGTCGGTTTCTACCAATCCGCAACTACATGCACTCCGATTGACGCCCGCTACGGCACAAATCCGCTCACACCCGCTAACTTCTTATACCAACACGTGGACTCTGCGGATCACATTGACATCGCCAAAATACCATATGCAGAAATACATGTTTAAAAGTTTGAACTCGCCAATACCTGAGTATTAAGCATACGTAGCATATGCCAACCGTTAAACTCGCCCCAATACAGCCTGGATATCAACGTCACACATATTGCTTCGCAGTCAGCTTGTCGAATTCCGCCTGCCAACTCCGCTTGCCTTTTGCTATGGCAACGTCACACATATTGCTTTGCAGCTACCTTGCCAAAGTCCGCCTGCCAACTCCTGCCAACTCCGCTTGCCTTTTACTATACACTGCCATCGCGTATTCCACGATTCCTGGGGGCCATATGCTAACCTGAAAAGTCGTAGTGATATGCTCCATGGTTATGCCCGACACAATCTTGTCCATGTGGTTATGCTTACGCACACTGATCATCGTGCCATGTCCGCCGAATACCCCGCCCGCTTCCCTTGCGTATCCCATGGGTCTACTTTTTGGGGGCCGGGATGGAATGTTAGGGTTACCACCATAACCCTACCTGCATACCTATATCCGCACACCTATACAATCATTATCGTACCACTCACTTCCTTATACTAACGCAACTACTACATGCAACTAAGCTGCTGATCCGCCCACACACATATGCCGCGTGCTTGCCACACGTCATGCCCTCGTCAGCCATTACGCCCCGATGACTCCCTGATGACTCCAAGCCTAGATTGCATATCCAAGCCTAAGTAATGCCTGCATGCGAACGGCTGTCAAGCCGATAGTTGTATAAAGCCGTGTACACCTCGGTACACTGAAACAAGATCCTTTGCTGCAAACCTTTTCCTTGTCTATGCTAAAGTCTCTCACCTAAAGCTTACACAAGAGGTAGGGGAACTGCTCGTTGAGCCGCGGCCCCGCGCGTAGCGCAGCGCGATGTACGAAACAACAATCATCATTTTTTTGACCGCACTGAGTGCAAACATGTACTTGCATTACATACTGCATAAATGCGCATAATTTGAACGGCGGGTAACGCTGACCGGCGCGACGACTGGTCGTCGGTCAAAATGGACACCTACCGTGACGCCTCTCATGCTATGTTAGTTCCAAGACAATTGCAAGCCAACCGCACAAAAGGCCTCCCAGCCCATGGCGCTCCGTTGTGTCGTCGTCCATCTCGGCCGGAAATGCGACGGCTTACCACCCGTACGCCCAGCGTACGCCCGGTAACACCCACTGCCGCCATCATCAGTGGCTGATCGGGTAGCAGCATTACCGATACTCGACGCAAACGTGGTGGGTCTGCTCCGCCCGAGTCGTCGTTCGGCATGTCCCTACATGTATGCGTCCTTGTTGTCTCCCGCGCCCCTCACTGCCGACACTTGTCCGTGCTGAGCCGACAGATTGGCAGGCAGGCGGCGTCAGGTCATCCCGAGTCCCGAGCAGCATATCCGTGACGAACTTGCGTATCTCCGCGAGCAGCTCACCGCTGCGCACTAGGTGGGCTCAGCCCTCGCGGCAGCCAAACAAGAGTCTACGTTAAGGCTAAAATATGTCTAGCAACATACCGTGTTGGCGATCGAGACGATGCAGAAGGAGTTTCATTGTCGGGTCAGGAGAAACAAAACGCTTGGCAGATGGCTACACATTTTGCAATAATGTGCGCGAGAAGTACCGCCGGCAGCGCGAGGCCAGCTCTGCCCCTCGTTTACACGAGAAAGTGAACAAGATCATGCAGCTTTCAAGTCATCTTGAGAGCCTCAAGACTAAGGTCGCCGAGCATGAGACCGAGCGTCACGAGGACGCCCGCACTATCTCTGGCGTGGAGCTTCAGCAGCCGCAACTCAATAAGCTGATCAGAAGCAGCGGCAGCATCATCAGTTAGACAACCGTCGTCAGGTGACTCGCAAGGCCAAGCAACAAACGGAGCGTACTTTCAGCATTGGGCGGCGGCTGGGCGGCAGAAGGGCCCGCAAGCTCCGGAAGGAACAACATGTGTTGCCCTCGCGCAAAGTAGGACTCGAGAACAAGATACACTGACAAGAACGAGGAGCTGATTGACGGAGGCATACACGAAGGGCTACGACGACGGGGAGAAGTCTGCGACTGGTGGCGAGGGTGAGGGAGACCGTTCTTGCAGCTTGCAAAGTTATCACGAGTGCCAAGTGCACGACCGACTTTTGAAAATATTTTTTCCTGGCGCTGACCTTATGCCAATTATGTGTACATGGCAGCGCGCCTCAGGACCCCGATCAAATGAGGTTAGACGGCTCCGTACGCGCCATTGCCAACCATACGAAGCAGGCCATCGACGCCATCAAGATGTCCAGGGTGGTGGTGGAGAAGCGAGTTCATCTGACGACGGCCGCCTTTGGCAAGTATCCAAACTTGGTGTGGGCGACAACCGAGAAAAAGTGCAAGCCGAACATGCGGGAGCACGAGCAGTCAGTCGCCAAGGTAATCGAAAAGATATGGGACGTCGACTGGGGGAGGCGCCTGAACTCCTATGGCATGAAGTCATGTCGCCCCTGCAGTAAAATGATCCGCAGTATGGGGAAGAGACAAGGCCATGACGGTCGATGGGGGCAAATCATGCTTCGCCGGGCCGGGGTTTTCGCACCTCAGGCGACGAGGGGCGCCGACTGGAAGTAGGTCTCCGCCAAGGACAAGCATTGGGCATCAGACACTATGGGCGTCAAGTATTCCGTGGTTGAGGGCCTTCTTAAGCATGTGAAGGCGGCCCGCCGACCCATTCGCGACGTGCTGCAGATGCGCATCTATGAACTGCTTGGTGGAGAAGGACGTGGTAGACTTGGACAACCCGGTTCAGTAACCCTATATTGTATGCCCCGAAATAATTTTCCCTTACGTACGCGTCCAATGTATAATGTTTAATGTTGTCACTAAAAGATTAAAGAATTCACCAGTTCCGCAATTAAAAGCCAGTGGATATATCATAATCAAAATGCCACTCAGATGGACGACGGCATATATATCTGGACACGCATTCATATATAGGGCTTAAAAGGGTGCGTTTGGCTGCTTGCATGTGCAATGGATTGTACATTCATCCAGAGTGGGCAATGTCCCGAAGCAGACAGTCGGCACCATGAAAGTCATAAGACATGATGGTTGATGCAACAACTAATCCGCGGCCCGTCGCTATTTTAGTAACACACAAAGTACAAACATGTTCCTAGCACCTTCGCCTGTCCGCAACACAGTGGTAATATTTATTCGCTATTATGCACACACGAGAAGTTACTCGCACATGCTATAGCGTTCTAGATGCTTCTAGTATGTTTTAGTACCTATTGCGAACACACTACCAAGGCATCGCTCTATCTAACGCTAGGTGACACCGGCGCGCACAACAATCGCGATGCGACTAGTACGCATGCGTGCGTACAAGTTACTTGCACCCTACGTGTACTTGTAATACTGTAGTCATGCACTTACTGGTCGCCTCGTAGTCGCTCGTACTGTCGCCTCGTCGTCCTCGTACTAGTACTTTGCCTTATTCGCTTGTACTCGCACTTTGCTTGATGTGCTCGTACTCGTACTTCGCTTGGCTTGTACTCGTTTTCGTACGCCCCAGTCGCAAGTTCATCGCTCATTTGTCTGCTCCAACAGTACGTAGTACAACAATGCAGAGTACATAAAACCCCTTCACCAACTTGCAGGCGCTCATGTATGAGGGAGAGAACGCATATGAAGAGTTCTACATGTCTGGCAAGGCCATCCTCGACGAGTTGCGGGACATCGAGAGAATTGGTATCACACTGGATGACGGGCGCCATATGTATCCATCCAGCTGCATGCATGAAGGTGAGTCATCATCATGGGTGGGTCCATGCAATGTGATGAGGGCGCATGTTTGGCATCTCTGAGACACAGCAATCAAAGTCTGTATCTACTGTGACACCTCAGACAGTTAATTTTGATGATTCCAAGTAATATTGAGCGGTTTACATGACAACATGCCGAGTTTTATGGCTATCTGAGGAAATGTATACGTTTTTCCAGATGCTGGCTCTTAGACCGCACCTGCGTGGATTGTGCGCATGCTTGGCGTCTCAACGACAGAGTCAAAGTGACACCTTGTATGACTAGTTTTGATGATTTTTTTAACCTCATGTAACTATATATTTACATGAGCTAGCAGCAGAAGGCGATATCGGAAATCACCAAAATAAAAGGCAATCAGAAAGGTCCTCTACTAGTTTTGATGATTCCAAGTGATATTTAGAGGTTTGTATGACAGCATGCCGAGTTGTATGGCTAGATATATATGTGTGTATATATATACGTGTGTGTGTGTGTGTGTGTGTGTGTGTGTGTGTGTGTGTGTGTGTGTGTGTGTGTGTGTGTGTGTGTGTGTGTGTGTGTGTGTGTGCATATACATATATATGTATGTATCCATATATGATTTAGTAACATATATATGTGGGCTTCTTAAGCGCTGCCGCAATAATAGCAGGTAGTGGTGATTTGAAATATTTCAACGGCGCCTCGGGCGGGCAGAATGGGTGCTCTGCCAAGTACTCATGCCCATGGTCCACCGTCCAGAAGTCACAGTTTGCGCTGTCCTACGCGGGCGGCTTGACCAAGCACGAGCTGATGAGGCATATCAAGATGTCCCATTAATTTGTAAAGGGCTTGGTGGAGGCAGAGTATGAATGTCCTAAATGCAGCAAGCAGCTTAAGCGTGGCAAGAATCACATGGAAAAGTCGCTTTATAATTGACAGCTAATGTGCTTATGCTATGCGGCAGTCCATTTATCAGATGCATGTATTATAGTGTTCTCTGGTGTTGCTTTATATTTATTATTCAACATGCCAGCCAACAAGATGGCCATGAAGGCTTTTCTTGCGAAGCATGAGGGCCAATTATTTGGCCGGCCATCGTTGCTCTATATGGATCATGGCAAGAGAGTGCCGGATCTACTGCATGTGATGCTGCGGACTGTCCCTCATCTCTACTTGCATGCAACGCAGAAACAATGCACCTCCAAGATGCACCTCGATATAAACTGCGCGACAGTCTTGATGAAGTGTTCTCTGAAGATCTCATGCACCATTCTAAAGAGAGTCAAGAAGAATCAATATCCAGTGGAGATCGACAAGCGGAAGGAGTCAATAAGAATCAATACTTAGTTAGTGGAGATCGACAAGCGGAAGGAGTCCTTCATCGGGAAGGAGTGCATGGACCCGGTTCGCAAGCGGACTGCGCCGTTCGGCTGGATTTTTGAGTACATCCTAGAAGGCCAGCAACATGAGAGGCACGCTACCGCCAATAAGGCAACCTGGCAAACCTTCGAGGAGCTATATATGGAATCAGTTGAACCAAAGAAATGGCACTCTTGTCTCCAACAAGATGCCTTCTCAGCAAGAGCGCGACGACGCAGCTGCTGTGATTTAGGCAATGGCTGACAAATTTGTTGACGCCTTCGTCCTGGCAGCCACACTAGATGACTAGACAGCTCGGTATCGTGGGTATACATGCACATCATCAAGTGCCTCTCAATTCTGACCTCTTTGGCTGCGAGCATCAGAAATGCACACTGCATGTGCCCATGCACTCATGGTGTTAACTCTATGCACCATGATTGGTCTCAGTTCAATTGCTGGATTAATTCCCCATATAGCATGGTGGGTGATGTGCTCATGCACACCCACACTTGTGCCGCGACTCGCATTTATTTGATTATCCCCTTTTGGGACTCTGCTACATGATGGCATATCCTTGCACCTGCCGGTGCTCACTTTATTGACGCGTCGTGGACTGGCTATGGTTTCCCAGAGAGGACCCTGCCTTTTTTCTCCCGGGCCGGAACAGTGGCATCCATAAACAACCGCATCGACCGCCGACCCGGGACATTATTCTGACCATCCGGCTCGACTTTTCACGGTCATGCCCTCCAGTTCTCCCGCTCGTGGACCGCTGCGTCCACGGCGGCGCTGCCCACACTGCTCACCTTCCCGGTGGTTCTGAGATGCCGGCGACCCCTTGGAATAAGTTCGGTCTTAATCGAGATGACCTTGTAGAGCGTGCACTTGTGAATGGCCTTCGTAATTCTGCTCGTCGTAATGAGTCGTAAAAATACTATCGCCACCGAGAGCATAGGCTCCGGCTATGCCTACATATGGCGCCGCTTAAGCGGTGCGCCTCCCTCTCAGTTTCCAAGAACCCTCTTCCGGCCTCGGATGAGACGGTGGCTCTCTATTTGCGGTTCATTGCTAATGCAGCTGACGAGTCGTACTCATTAATAAAAACAACTTCCGCTGCGATTGCGTTCCACCAATGTATCAGTCTTTACAATCACCTCTCTACCCTCTCCATGTGGGCGGTTGCACACTGAGGTTACGGACTAGTGTTGTCTCAGTGCCTGCCGCTCAGTTGCGAGCGGACACGGCTGGGAAAACCCTTGGCTGGGGTGGCTGTCCAGGGCGAAAACGTAGTAAGAGCTTGCAGTGGTTAGTAGTCCTCTACCTGCTAGGAGTACGTTTACTAATTTTAACTGGTACCAATAGCGATGCCGCGAGATGCGCCCGACTCGTGCGACGAATATAAAAACCCTGCAAAGAATTAGATTCTACTGGTGCGGCTGGAGTGGCTGATGACGCGCGACGAAAGACGCGACGCTTCGTTGGCGGCAGGCGGGCGCGCTGATGAGGCACGATGCCGTGTTCATCAGCAGCAATTCATCATCATCAGCTGCCAGGCACGGCCGCGAATCCGACATTATCTGAGAACGTACCCCGCCCCCCCCCCCCCCCCCCCCCCCCCGCCAAAGGCTCGCATCCGGCTCCATCGTCTGCCCGGAGCAGCGCCGTAGCGCGGCAAGGTCTGCCCCCGAACCCCACGCGGCGCAACAGGCGGCTGTCCTCTTCATAGTCCATATAGGCCCGGCTCCCGCTGCACGGCGAGCAAGGGCGGAGGCGGGGAAGGGGTGGGGGCATCGGCCATGGCGGGAGGTCGGGGAGAGGCTGCAGCGGTGGCGGATCACGGGGGGCAGGAGGACGGGGTTGGGCGATGCCTCCCCAACATTCTGCTGCTGCAGCTAGACCAGCTGGCGCCCCGCGCCCTGCGCTACCACGGCAACCGCGTCTCCAAGACGCCCAACATCGACGGGCTCATGTTCGGCGGCGGCGCCGCGGTGTTCCGCAACGCCTACTGCGCCTCCCCCATCTGTGCCCCCTCTCGCTTCAGCATGCTCAGCGGCCGCCTGCCCATCGAGATCGGGGCCTGGGACAACGCGGCGGAGCTGCCCGCATCCGTGCCCACGCTGGCGCACTACCTCCGGCTCCAGGGCTACCGCACCGTGCTGGCCGGCAAGATGCACTTCGTGGGTGGCGACCAGCTGCACGGTTTCGAGGAGCGTCTGACGACGGATGTCTACCCGGCCGACTTCGGGTGGACGCCCAACTGGGACGAGGAGATCAAGGGCAACCGCAACCCGATGTTCTTCGAGACCCTGCTCTCGGTGGCGGAAGCCGACTGGGTGCACTCCAGCATGCAGATGGACTTTGACGAGGAGGTGGCGTTTGCCTGCCGCCACGAGATCCGAAACTTTGCCTCTTGCCGCAGGGAGGCGCAGTACCGGGGCGATGCGGGTGCCCGTCCCCCCCAGCGGCCCTTCTTCCTGGTGGCGTCCTTCACCGAGCCGCACGACCCTTACAGTGGCCCCAAGAAGTTCTGGGACATGTACAGCGAACAGGACATCGATATGCCCAAGGTGCAGCGGCAAGGCTGAGCCCTCTAAGCCCCCCCCCCCCCCCCCCCCCCCTAAGACGCAGCCCCTCCTGTTTCTTGTGTTCGCTGCTTCTCCTCCCCCCCCCCCCTCCGCTTGTCTCCCGCCCAGCTCATCGCCAGTGTGAGCCACCGGGCACCCACCAGGCCCGCCACGTCTCGGGCTCTGCGCTGCGCTTTGCAAGGGCCAGCAAGCAGGCTAGCAACAGCAGGGGTATGATTGCCCAAATGCTTGTACTGCGCGCAGGTCCCCTTCATCGCCCCACAGGAGCGCGATGTGCACTCACGGTACTCATGACGTCCCCTGCCCCCTGGAAGAGGGGGGCCCTTCCAGCGCAAGCGTGGCGTGCCTTCGCCTTGCATGGCGATCTCATCTCCTGCCTGCCGCACCCTGCAGGCGTGTCTACGAGTGCATGGACGGCGGAGACTTTGAGATATCCCAGGAGCGGATCCTCAAGGCGCGCCGGGCATACTACGCGATGCTCAGCTTTGTAGACAGCCTGATTGGGGGCATGCTGGAGGAGCTGCGGGACCAGGGGCTGGAGGATGACACCCTGGTGATCCTGACGTCTGACCATGGAGACATGCAGGGCGAGAGGGGGATGTGGTTCAAGGAGACCTTCCACGAGAGTGCCACAAGAGTGCCTCTTTTCTTCTGGGGAACAGACCAAATGAGGGCCAAGTACAGCCTGCCCCTGGCGACAGGGGACATTCAGTGTAATGTCTCCCTGGCCGACCTCATGCCAACGCTTGTCGACATAGTGACGGGCGGGCGCTGGAAGCAGGCGATTCCTTTCCCCATCGAAGGCCGCTCTATGCGCGGTAGCCTCCTCGGCAACGCGGAAGCGTGTGAGGTGGCAGGAGATGACACCGTGTACTGCGAGTACACCTCTGAGATGGCTCCGGGCGGCTGGTACATGGTCAAGAGGGGGCAGTACAAGTACATCCACAGTGAGGAGGCGCCACTGCTGTACGACTTGGCCGCTGACCCCCACGAGATGAAGAACGTGGCCATGGAGCCTGGGTACACCGCCATGGCGGCCGAAATGGGGGCACTTGCGACGCAGAGGTGGCCTGACCTGGCCGGACTCAAGCAGAGGATCTTGCGCAGTCAGCGCGAGAGGCGGCTCATCCATTCTGCCAGCCTGCTCGGCCGGCGATCACACTGGGACTGGGAGCCCCGGCAAGACCCTGCCATGATGTACATCCGGAACACAGACAAATGCCTCCAGGACCAAGAGTATGTACGCAGAGCGCCTTACAGGGGGGTACGCCCCACCAAATGAAAAGGCTACGCACCCCGCCCGCTGTCAAGTCATCAGACTTGCGGCGCCGGACCTCGTGACAAATTCTTCTCGATATTTGTAGCAAAAGGTGTTTTCTGCTGAATGGGTCTCGGCTGGAGAAATTAGGCCAGTGTGTGGATTTTTAGCCCCACGCCGCCGCGATGGTGACACTGCGGCAGATATATCCTGGTTATCCTGGACAAGCAACGCTGGGCATGCACGCCATTGATGCTGCCGTACAGGATCAGGTCGAAATGAAGCAGTTGTCTCGCTACGGTCGATTCTGACAGTTGAATTTAAATAAGGCCTGTGGACCATATTAGCACCTTTGCTGTGCGCTGTGAATCTGAGGCTTGCAATTCACATATAAATATATAAATAAATAAATAAATATATGTTTATATGTAATTATAAATATAAATACATCTATCGATATAGATGCATATGTGCATGTGTACGTATATGTATAGATAAACATATATATGCATATACATGCGTATATGCATATATCTGTATATATGTGTGTATACATATATAGGCTCGTGTAAAATATGTACTTGACTACTATTTATATAAGGGAATACCATAGTACTACATTTGCTGGGCAGTAGGTGAATGTGCGGGCTATATTGAATGTGCGGGTGAAGATTGTGTATGGTTTCATAACACTGTACTTAATAACCTGCCCTACTTGCCCAGGCCGTAGACAAATTTATACCGGAAGTATACCGGATATTCATATTTATAGCGTGCCAGCAAGCCAAGTTTCAGGCTTACCATCATATATACACATATATACATGCATACATCCATCCATATATATGGGTGTCGGCACCCATCTTATATACACATATATACATGCATATATCCATCCATACTATGTATCCACGCTGCTGACTCCATGGTTTTATTTCTCTGCGCTGCTACCGCCGGCTTTCGCCGGCTAGCAGCAGCCGCCAGCACTAGGCGGAGCCAGTGGCAGGCGGCAGCTGTGCCTACTCCCCCACCCTCCTGCGCTATATGCAACAGACATATAGCAATTCACCCTGCTGATGTTGGCTGCAGCTCAGTCACACTGTATCAGTGCACAACTCACTGAATATCAGTGACGAATATCATCTACGTTGCTGTCACCTTTCGCATGCTGCATGTGGGGGCATCGGCACCACCTGTAGCCCCCCCCCCCCCCCCAGCCCCCCTGTTCTCCCACTCTGCGGCCTAAGGTCGGCCATCTGTCCGCGCTTTCGTCGCTCACCTTCGTATCAGCGTATGTATATACGCAGCTGCGGCTTGCTGCATGCTGCTGCTCGCGCTGCGTTGCTGTGGTGCGCTGCTGACATTACAAGTATGTATACCAAGGTGCATATATTTTAATCCATCAGGACTATAAACACATGTAACTGCACTGCTGCGCGCCGTGCAAATAATCTCCAGTGCTAGCACCCCTTTGCCAGTAGCACCGCGCTCCTGGTCGGGGCAGCTGAGTACACACAAATGTTATCTAATGAAGCATCTGGGCTGACCACAAAAGCCGCCATTGCCAGCGTTTCGCGATATTTGCCACTATTGGAGCTGCTGTTCCTGTGGTGCGTGACGAGTGACAATCAGCACCCAGAACAGTGTGTGTAATACATATATTGCTAGTTCCTAACGATGAATGAAGTCAGCAATGACTACATTTTTTTTTAATTTATGCTCACCGTTGCCTTTTTATTATCTGCATATTAAGCATCTCCATCACAGCTATCGTTACTATCGATGTGAATGTGAAATGGTGTCTCTGAAGTCCCGAGTACACATGTCACGCAACCTCTATAGCGCAGTGCTGCTGCTACCTGTACATATGTACGCGATATGCTTCTTACGTTGTAATTGGACTACTACATGAATGACCCATCATCTGATGGCGTTTTGATTCTTCCTGTGGCCGAATCACTCGCGTTTCCATGCTGACCAGTAGAATCACGGCAATTGCTGATATGACCAACCATGGCTGCGTGCAATCATTATTCAATCCGTGTATATTTGTATAAGCTGCCCGCCGCGGTTGAGGTACACGCTGCGTTAACACTGTTCATGTGCCGCATCAAGCCGGTAGTTTCTGTCGCCTGTTGGGGATTGTAGTAGTCCGGCGGCGTAGTAGCGTCATTGGACATTGGTATGAATCCAGCTGCCCACTGCTATAGATGGCAGCGATTGGCATGTAATATAACTTGCCAATGTTGGCATTGCACATGTGTAACTTGCAAATTTTGCGACAGTCATCAGCATATACGTCTGTGCCACACTGTTATGCAGTCAGCGGTGTCATGTACTAAACATGTATTCACAATTTTTCACAAAGCTACGACGTATAATACCACGTACGCTACACCGAGTGGTGTGTATACTGTTTTCCAGTATCCTACCATCCCACCATATTAATTACGTGGTGTGTCTGTGAGTCTGTGTGTCTGTGCCCGACTCTCGGAACGGTTTCGCATTTATTATTAGATATATCCGAAATGTATCCGTTGTAGCCGTCGCGCTTACCTGTACCTGCTGCTGTACGACTACCTGTACAGGGCGCACCTTTGGCCACGACTTCCTTTTGCGTCGCGATTCACCCCGAGGTGCAGCAGTGTGATACCACGTTGGAGGTCAATGACGGGGCGGCGCGCTTCAACGCCGACGATGGAATTTTGGTGGGCCTTCCGGAGCACGTTTGGCCGGCTCTTCACGCCTTCCGCACGTCCATCAAGGCGTCCGTGGGGCTTGAGGTGCGCTTCGACAAGATGCAGGCGTACAGCGCAGACATGGAGGCGGCGCGGCGTGAGGCTCCGGCCGACATCGAGTGGCCAGAGCTAGATGGCCATCACGGCATCGCGGTCCTCAACGTGCCGCTCGGATCGCCAGAGTATGTGCAGGCGTACATGCGCGGCAAGGCGGAGGAGCTACGAGAGGAGGTGGACGCTAGCCTGAGCAAGCTTCTGTCTGCCAAGCCCAGCCGTCGGTACACCCACGCCTTGCATCACCACGCATGGGCCCTGCTCAAGCATTGCATGCAACACAAGGCGGGGTATTGGCTCCGCAATTGTCTTCCGTCCGAGGTGGAGGCCTTTGCGGAGGCGGTGGATGCCACCATGCATCCTCGCGGCGGTCGAACGGGTGCTAGGGGTCTCTTTTGATCCCTCCACGTACGGCACCGACACCAATCCGGTGGTCACCGATTTCTTGGCGGAGCTTTTGCACGACCCCGACCCCATGGCAGCGGAGGTGGCTACCTTGAGCGAGGATGCAGTGGCCAGGGCGCGCAGCAGGCTTCACCTCCCCACTCGATTGAAGGGAGCTGGCATCCGCCGCATGGCTACCGTTCGTGATGCCGCCTTCATCGGCTGCATGAACGCCATCCTCCCAAGGTTCCTGACTAAGAACTCCGGCACCAACACCCCCACCCCTGGTTTCTTCGACCCACAGCTCGGGTCCGTACTTGGCCGAGGCAGCTTCAACGCAAATTCTTCCGCCCGCCAGTATGACCACTTCCTCAACGATGCTCATGGGTCGGACAGCTACGCCGCGGAGATGCGCGAGGCGTGGGGCCGCCTCCAAGCGGCTACTGCTGGCCATCTCGGCGACGCAGATGCACGCCAGATAGAGCGGGAAGTGGAGGCTGCGTCGGGCTCGCAAAAGGAGCTGACGGCATTTCTAGACCAGGCCAACAACTCTCGGCTTCGAAATGAGGTGTGCGCTCTCCCTGCCACATGTAGGGAACGGATCTTGTTCAACCAGCTCGACGCGGCGTCAGGCATGTGGACAGTGGCCATCCCCACCGCGCGGACAGCCATGACTCCGCATGAGCTGCGGGAGGTCGCTGCCGGGTACTTCTTTTTGCCTAGCCCGTGCTTGGCCCCGGTGGTTGGGTGCCAGATTATTCTGCCCTCGACGGAGCACAACCCCGTCATTGTTGATCTATACGGCGACGCGCCCATGAATCTCCCGGCGCCTGGAGACGCTCACTGGCGTGTACAGCACGACGCTATCGCAGATGCCTTCCGCGATCACTGTGTTCACGACCTAGGTATCGCGGTACGGCGGGAGGTGGATGACTTGTTCCAGCAGGCAGTGCCTCTCGGCAACACCGTACCCCGGGATGAACTCAAGGACCTAGTGCCGGACGCAGAGCTCTCCCTTCCGGCGTTCAACGTCGTGACCGGGAGCTATGATCCCCACGCTGCTAGAGTTCAAGACTATGCGGTACGGGGTCAAGTACACTTCAGTGCCCCGGGCCACAGCTGTGGATCGGTTTGAGCGCTCCTTGTTGGGCGACATACAACGGGGGTTGGCTGCGCGGGACGCGGCGTGGCACAACACGGAGCTCGGACACAAGGGTCCTCTTCGAGACATCCTGGATATGTCGAAGTACACGGGCATGGTCTTCGGCACAGTGGGTGAGGTGAGCAAGGGGGTGCACCGCACAGTGCGTGGTATCGCATGCTTGGCTGCGGACCGGGGTGCCCTCTCATCGCGGGGCACTCGGTGCATCACCCGGGCTCACCAGGAGGCCTTGCTCGCAAGAGATTTCCTCGGGGTCCTGAGCTTGGTGGCCGCTCGAGAGCGTGCTCGCTGCCTCATCAGACGGCGCAGATTCGTCTCTTATCCCGTTGCTGAAGCTGCACAGCACGTCCGAGGATCACCCACACACACACGTGCTCGCGTGGCCCGGACTCTGAACCGTGTGCGCATCACTCATCCATCCCGCCTTATGCGGGATGCGGGCCGCTTTTAGGCGGCTTGCTGTGTTGATTTTCTAATTCTGGGGAACTGCCCTTTTTGTAATTCACACCGGTACGGGTATCGGCCGCCCGGCCGCCGCCGGTCGGGCCGTTCGTCAGGTCTACGGGGCGGGCATGACGCGAAGCGCCGAGCCCGCCGCGTGGACCGGACCCGGACGCCGGACGCCGTCGTTCATCCGTCGCCAGACGCCGAACGACCGTCGCCCGTCCGCCTCGCCACCCGTGCGTCGACGGACACTGGGCCCCGGGTCGGCGGGTCGGCGGACGCGGGGCTGTAGAGTGTAGCGACTACTACGATTGATACTTGAGACGCTGCAATAAGGGTTTCACAGGTGCCAGTCCTGTCCCGGGGGCGAGGAAAAAAAGCTACGATGGATACTTGCAGCTCTCTGGAATCCACACTCCTGCAACGGGTCTCACCCCAATTCACGACTGCTTTTAGCGCGCCGCCGTAAGAGTATACGGGTACGGATAGTTGAATTTTTTGGTTACGGAGGATAGTCGCTATCTGGTTGTATAACCTGATTCTGATGGCCAATCATCTACTGACACCGCGGCAGCGATTAGGGTTTGAAAAATCAAAAACTAAAATCGTGTAACACAGTACTACTTATTGTACTGTCCAGGAATTGAATAAGTATCTGTACGTTTAACTTTGGTTGTACCGTGATATAAATTAACTGTATGGACCCGGTAGACGAATGTAATCAGCAGATGATCACGCTGTATTTCCAAAAACCGTCCGAGGTATATCGGTAGGAAGTGCTGATACATGATGACGCAGCAGTTTTGCGGTGCGGCGGCACGCGTTGTATTTGACAGGCGGCATGAGGAGGCGCCATCCCTGCACGTGACTGCCGTACGGCAACACGCAGACGACGATGATGGGGGCTACCGAACCGAGGATTCAAGACACTTCCACACTAACTGCTGCGAGCAGTATCCTCCCGGGCCGCTCCTGCCCAGTTCAACAGCTGCCCTTTCGTAGACTGTTACCATGATCTCCACTGCGGCCTTCCGCATGGCCGCTGCCCCCCGCGGCGGCGTCATCAACGGCGCCTGGGCCGCGATCGCGCAGCGCGCCGCCTCTCGCTTCGCGGGCGTGCCGGAGGCGGCCAAGGATCCCATCCTGGGCGTCACCGAGAAGTTCTTGGCAGACACCAACCCCCAGAAGATGAACCTGGGCGTCGTGAGTGCCCACGCCTGCAGTATTTGCCGTGTCGGTGCACCCTCCCGCTTTCCCACCGGACCGCACTTAAAGGCCGCGAGCCATCTCAACGGATCTCACGTCGGCGACGTGCTGATCGCCACCTCGAGCGCCGCACTGACCGCCGCCACTCGCTGCCTATTACCAGGGCGCCTACCGCGACGACGACGGCAAGCCGGTTGTGCTCGACTGCGTGCGTAAGGCCGAGTCGATGATCGCGGGCAACGAGTTCATGGAGTACCTGCCCATGGGTGGCAACAAGACCTTCAACGAGCTCTCCATCAAGCTGGCCTATGGCGACGACAACACCGCCATCGCGGAGAAGCGCGTCGCGGCGGTGCAGACTCTGTCCGGCACGGGCGCCTGCCGCCTGATGGCGGACTTCCAGAAGCGCTACATGCCCGACAGCAAGGTCTACATCTCCGTGCCCACCTGGGCCAACCACCACAACATCTGGCGCGACGCCGGGGTGGAACAAACCACCTACCGGTACTACAAGCCCGAGACTCGCGGCCTCGACTTTGAGGGAATGGTGGAGGACATGAAGGTGAGAGAAGGGGGGTTACTGATCTGGCGTGGTCGGTGCGGGGGCTCGACTGCCAACTCTCATCACCCGCATCTAACCCTGTGCGCCGCGCCTCATCTGCTGCAGGCAGCGCCCAGCGGCAGCATGTTCCTGCTGCACGCCTGCGCCCACAACCCCACCGGCGTGGACCCCACCGCGGAGCAGTGGTCCGCTGTGAGCCAGGTGATGAAGGAGAAGAACCACTTTGCCTTCTTTGACATGGCGTACCAGGTGAGGCAGCCGCCGCACAGCCTGTAGCGTTACCCGCCCATGTCTGTAAGCGTATACTAGAAAAGGAGGGGGAGGGGGGGGGGGGGGGGGGGGGCTGAGCTCTCACATCCAGGATACTTTGTGCAGGGCTTTGCAAGCGGTGACTGCGTGAAGGACGGTCAGGCCATCCAAATCTTCCTGAAGGTTGGTTCCCAGACCGCCACCTCCCAAGTCCCATGCAGCAGTCTCAGGATATATTGCTCACCAGCTCAGTTTGGTAACGATGTTGTGCCCCGCGGCCACTTCAATCCCCACAGGATGGGCACCAGATTGCTCTGAGCCAGTCGTACGCAAAGAACATGGGCCTGTACGGCCAGCGCATTGGATGCCTGTCTGTGGTGTGCGCGAATCCGGCGGAGGCCTCTGCTGTGGAGAGCCAGCTCAAGTCCATCGCCCGCCCCACCTACTCCAACCCCCCTCTGCACGGTGAGCCCCCCTCTGCTTCCGACCCCTGCGCCCTGTGCGACACACCGCGCTATATCCGATGCCGCCTCCCTGGTGTCTTCTCCTGCAGGCGCGCTCATTGTGGCCAAGATCCTGGGCGACCCCGCGCTGAAGCAGCAGTGGTACGGCGAGGTGAAGACCATGGCGGACCGCATCATCACCATGCGCACCAGCCTGCGCTCCGCTCTGGAGGCCGCTGGCGCCCCCGGCACCTGGAACCACGTGACCGACCAGATCGGCATGTTCTGCTTCTCGGGCATGACGGGCGAGCATGTACGCACCCCAGCACCCCCTGTATTCCCCTCATTGGGCCTGATGGCCCGCTCTGTCAGCGTTTCTTTCTACTTGATGGAATAGTAACAAGTTGTCATACTTGCTGCTACTGCGGATGCATCTATAATATGAGTATTATGTTGGATCCTTCCGAATGGCGTTTGACGATGGAACGACACGCCCTAGATATGCTGCCCTAGGTTAGAATGCCCTTGATGCTGATTTGTACGGCCGGGAAGCTGACTGACCCACCCCACGCACCTGCAGGTGGACAAGCTGGCGGCTGAGCACTCGATCTACATGACCCGCAACGGCCGCATCTCCATGGCGGGTGTCAACAGCAAGAACGTGAAGCGCCTGGCCGAGGCCATGGCCACTGTGATGAAGGCCTAAGCACCGCACCCTCCATTTTGTTTTGCTTACATGCACGCGTCCTCATCTACTCCATGCAGGAGGCGCAGCTTGCTAGCCGATGCAGCCGGCGTGGCTGCCGGAGATAGACACAGCCTTCACAGGCTGTAAAACTTCTTTATGTGCGCCAGCGCCTCGGCGTTGGAGTTGCAGACGGTGAACATGCTGTCGACCTCGGGGGCAAACACAGCACCTGCGGGCGATAAGAGCTCAGGGTGCAGCCGCTCGGCGGCGCGTATCATGCGCTGGCTCCCCTCCACATGAACAGTGCCGAGCTTTCTATGTATGGTCAGGTTCAGTCACGCTGAGGCGACCGGGAGGTGAATAGTACCGTAGTCCACGCAGTCGCCGAAGAATTTAATCATGTTGTCGTAGAAGCCGTCGTAGTTCATCAAAATCAGCGGCACTTTGTGTGCCGTCCCTATGCGCTCCAGCTGGAGTAGGACTGCAACCTGCGGAGCGGGTGATGGGGTTGGCGCGCAGCTGAAGGTCAGCGCTACGCTGGTGTCCTTGCGAGCACCGCGGCAGTGCGCCACAGCGTGCTAGTATTCCTGGCGATGTGGGCCCCACCTCGAAAAACTCGTCCAGCGTGCCCGTCCCTCCTGGGAGTGTCACCACCGCCGTCCTGTCATCTGCAGACGTGCGAGTGACAGCGTCCACTAGCCCATGCTACGGTGTGCGCAGAAGGCACATGTATGCATGTCAGCGCCTGAGCTCGCTGCAGCAGGCAACATGTGTGAGAAGGGAAGAGGGGGGGGGGGGGGGGTACCTTGCGTGCGGAGAAAAACTCACAAGTGACATACGCTTCCTGAGGAAGGTATGGATGCGACCAGGTTGACTCCTTGGAGATAGCAGTAACCGGGGAGCAGAATGGGGCGGGGAGGGGGCGGGGGTCAACCACGGGCCTTCACAACATAACTCATTGCAGCGCTATTATATCAACCTGCCGTAGAGGGACAGCATTAGGCATCAGGGATGTGGGCGAGAAGCGCCAGCACCTCGCCCATCCACCTGCCGCCCTCCCTCGCGATCTTGAAGCCAGCGGCTGGGCTCCCCGCCTTGAGGGCGCCCTGGGATACAGCATCCATGAAACCTCCGCCAAGCCCGGACCAGGTGGTGACGCCGTCCAGCAGCTGTGCGACCTCGCAGCTCAGCTGCTTGGCTTGCTGAAAATGCGGGTGCTCCGGCGTAACTCTGCGGCAGCAGAGTTTCCTGGGTGTCAGTGAGCCCATCTCCCAGCAGTGCATAGCGGGAACTGCTGTCGGACTGGGAAAGCGTTTCCGGGTTGAGTAGACGAAAACCATCATACAACCCCTGTATGCCTGGTTGAGTTGGTTCACGCACCTGGACGACCCCAAGTAGAGCACGCCACGCCCCATCCGCTCTACCACCTGCTCAGCGAGGCATTGCAGAGTAAGAGAAGAATGGGCGTCGCAGAGTTAGTGGTCATGACCTGCTGCGCGCTAACTTCCACGCACCTCGTAGCACCGGCGCATTTCTGAGCTAACGGCGTCGGGACTCCTTCGGGTGTCCAACACAGCGGGCAACGCCATCGCCCGGCATGTGCTCGGCATAACGTTGGTTGCTTGCCATCCGGGTCGTGTGCGCGCCGTTTCATGATGACCAGGACGCTTCCATTGAAGGAAATTTCGGCCAGTTGTGAGAAGGTGTCCGGTCGTTGGCCGAAACGTGACGGTGCGGAAGCAGAGCACAGCGGAGCTCATCGTGATCGGCCCAGGCGCAGATTGCGATTTCAGCAGGGCACCACTTCGGAATCTGGCGGGTGGAGTGGCGACGAAAATTCAATACGAACCCACAAACAGGCTGTTGCTCGCAGTGCGATTCCAGGAGAGTGGAATGCTGCTGATGTACGCCTGCGGGCTGACCACTGTTCGTGCTGGCCGACGGAAGCGATGGTGAACAGTGGCGGCACAGGAGTGCCGGGAACATGCCGCCCCGCCATCATATATTCAGTGGTAGGAGTAAAGTTCAGTTCGCCCCGGGACATCGGCCGAAGCCGCCCCAGAACTTGACCTCTTTGACCAACTGCAGAAAATCGTATCGGTCTGGCATGGCCCTTAGCCTTAGACCATTACCACATTTCATATTTGGCTCCTTCTTGTTTCTTGGCTCCCTGTCCTCCTGCTCGACCTTTGTTTCATGCTTATGTCTCTCTTTTGCTGGCAACCTTTCACAGTTGAAGTTAGTTCTGTTTGTAGTGCGCTTTTGTGAAAGCCCTTATGTAATTAGAAATAGCACATTTCATATGTTTGTTATTTCTGTTTATAGTGCGCATTTGTTATAGCCCTGATATAATATAATAATCAAACATTGCCTCGTTCGAACCCCCAAGGGCCAGTGTATCAACCAGGTAAACCCGGGACACGCCGCGCCGGGCCGATATTGCCGAAATACATCGACCAAGAATGGATCCCGGAATGACCTCCGGGATACGATGATACGAGACGACCGCGCTGAACCGAGCGGACAAGGAATGTAATCCTTACAGGATATTCAATGGTACATCGGGTGGAATGTAATCGATTACAGCAGGCTAATGGTGCGCGCCGTTGTACAAACTCATCTGGTCGCTACAGCTAATTCATCTAAAAGAATTATGTCGTACATGTACTCGCACATCCGCCTCACGGCCTCACTAATGTAAATACGCGGGAAATATGCGTCGTCGTACAATTGCCTTACCGCTACCAGTATGTAACAGCTTAGATTGATCCGCATTGCTGATACGTTAATTCTCAGAGGTGATTTCGTGGAGCTATCGATATTTATTCGCTGTGTGGCACCAACCCGCGGTGGTTGTTGATGGAACCCCGCGCAGGGGTTTCGCGCTATCGAGCTGGCGAATAATACTGTCATCGAGACCGCCTGCTCGATGCCGAATAAGAGCGCCGCCTGCGTCTGCTGAGCGTTTCGATCCGGACAAGCTAAGCCGCCCAACAATCAGTGCTGCAGCGCAACCCTTCTAGTCTGTCTCACCAGCCATCGAAGGGCTCAGTGCAGTGTACCCACGCTGGGGTTTCGTGCAAGGACTGCCCTGCTCCGCGTGAGGACGTCAAAGCCAACTCGCGGCGGTTCGCGTGCCGCTCCACCGAAATCAGCCAGCCACCCGCGTATGTATTTAGCGGCGAGCGCGCTAGTCGAGCAGCCTTCTTATCACAGCCTCCTTATCAATGCGGCCATAGCGTAGCTGGCTTTGCTGGGAAGCTGCCGGTGCACGGACCTGACTCGCTCCATAGAATCCTCCCTGTCGAGAACGGACGGGGGCTGCGTTTACGGAACCCGCCCCCCCCCCCCCCCCCCCCCCCCCCCCCCCCCCCTCTTCTAGTGGAGGCAGAGAGTTCAAGCGCCATACCGAGGCGGCGGTAGAACCGGCGACTCCTTGGTACGGGTGCTGTGATGGTGGACGGCACAGGAAAAGTGACTGGGGGCCTAGGCGGTCTTGCTGAGAAAGCGGGCTCGCCAGCAGTTTCCACGGCGCGGTCGGCATCGACAGCTAGCACGGAGGGGGCGGATAGAGAGCCGGTGAGACGCCCTGGCAGCTGCTGCCAGCACCAGTACAGCGTGGGGTGCATGATGCCTCGCATGGCCCAAGCACGGCATTGGGATTCGTATGGCTGAATGTGCGCTGTGGTGTAGGAGGTGTCCTTGCCAAAGAAGATATCGTACGGAGCCGTGTCGTTCGCCACGCTATCGTTGGGCCTGCTTGTCAACGCGTACGGATATGACTACTACGTGCAGCTGGGGGGGCTGCTGCCCGTGCTGTCGCTCTTCACCGCGCTCGCACGGTCCTTCGACATCGGCACGGACATGTGCATGGCATGGTTCAGCGACAACGCGCGCACGCCATACGGCCGGCGTCGGCCTTTCATGGCGCTGGGCTGCATCCCGTATGGCGTGTTCTTCTTCTTGTTTTTCATGCCGCCTGCTGGCCTGGGTCCCATCGAGGTGTCCTTTTACTTTGGAATCTTTTACATTATCTTCTACCTGAGCGATACCGTCTCGACCGTACCGTACGATGCCCTGGGAGCTGAGCTGAGCACCGACTACAACGTGCGCCCACCTCACTGTACATGCCCCCTTCCCCCCCTCTCACACACATCAATTGCCTGACAACCCGCTGCCGATGTGCACGAACACACCGCAGGAGCGCAACACGGTGTTTTTCGTCGCTCGGCTATTTCAAATATGCGGTTCGGTGACCGCATCCATCATGCCGGCCGTGCTGCAGTCAACGTTGGTTGCCCGCGGGTGGTCGCCCAACGACTCGCAGCGGGTGGCGCTCGGCATTACAGGTATACCTGCGCTGAGGCTTGCCCCTCCCTGGAAAACATTCAATTGAATGTCCATCGTGAGAGGCCGCTGCTGATCAGCATGCACGGTGCCTCTTCCACAGCGGGATTCTTCGCCTCTTGGTACATCATCGCCATGTTCAACTGCGTGTTCTCCATCAAGGTAACAGGAATGATGACCACAAGTAGCCATCTTGTGGCCCACCGCATGCCAAGCGGCAAAGGCACCGTTGGGGCTGCTGACACTCTCTCGCCATGCGCCCTCAGGAACGTGAACCTCCGCCTCAGGACGAGGGCGCAGTCTCCGGCCCGCTGGTCGCATCCATCATCCGCAGCTTCCGCAACCCGGCCATCCAATCGCTCATCCTGGCATGGGTAATGGACGGGCTGCAGCTGTCCATGTTGGTCACCCTCTTTCCGTTCTACATCCGGTACTACGTCAAGCCTAGCGGCCCAGCCGCAATCAGCAACGGCCTCACGTTTCTACCCACGACATTTATCGGTGAGTGCTGCGCAAAACTTGCACACACAGAAATAATATTTCGTCTTCCCTAAATATTGTTTCGAACGATTTTGGTGTCACACCATTGTTTAGACAAGGATTGAGAAAGTACCATTATTACTGTTTTTTTCCTATTAGAATGTATCTCCCTCTACTCCGGGGGTACTCCGCGCATACAGGGCTCCTTCCCTGCCTGTGGGCTGTCCACGCTTGACACCTTGTGCGCGCTCCCCACCTCAGGGCTCAACATCACGTTGCTATTCCTCGCGGCTGCCATCTCCACGCCTGTGTGGCTGCTCGTCGCCAAGCGCTTTGGCAAGTTCAACGCGTGGATCTCGTACAACGCTCTCAGCGCCGGGACCACGCTCCTGCTGCTCGCGCCCCAAGAGGGCCAGAACATGCTGGTGATGGTGCGCACCGCGTCTCTCATCCGGTTGGGCAGTCCAGCACGCCGCGCATCTCAGGGCCTCGGAGTGGTCGCGTTAAATAATACGTCTGTTTGCGCTGTGGCATGCAGGTGGTCATGTTCCTCAATGGCATTCCTAACGGAGGCGGATTCCTCAACAACTCCATCATGGTAAGGAATGCCAGCCGGCGGTACCCAAGGGGACGCCTCAAGCTCCCGCTCGAGTTGTGCTGACATGACAAGCCGTTTGGCCTTGACATGGCGCCCCGCGTGTGCGCCGCAGGCGGATGTCATCGACTACGAGGAGCTGCTGAACGGCGTGCGGGCGGAGGGCACCTTCAGTGTGTATAATACGCTGGTGAACAAGACCGTGGCCATCCCCGGGAGCGCCATCCCGCTGGGCATCCTCAGCATGCTGGGCTTTCTGTATCCCGTCGGAGGCACTGACCAGGTCTGACGCCGCCACACCCACCGCCCGCTCTTTCATTGCGTGTCGTCCTCCGGGATGGCTGTCATCGATGGGGGGCCCTACTAAACCCTCCCCCTCCGTCCTCTGCCATGCAGGCACAGCCCCAGGCAGTGATAAACTTCCTACACTACGGCCTCTCAGTGTTCACCTTCGGATGCAGCGTGGTGGGCGCACTCGCCAAGATGCGGTTCCCTCTGCGTACCCCCGCGGTGCTGCTGCAGATCCAGGAGGGCGTCGAGACGCTGGCGGCCGGCGGCCAGGCGGTGGATCCCATCCGCGGCGTCACCCTGCACCGGCCGCTGCTCGACAAGGAGGAGCAGCGCGTGCGCTGGATGCTTGAGAACTTTGCGCCGCCTGTCCGGGCCTGCGTTGCAAAGGTATCGCACATGCAAGCTGAGCGGTGCTGCCATCCCCGCTTTGTCCTGCCTAATCAGCGCAAGTAAGGCTAATCCGCGGCGCCCCTCCGCACAGGACGGCGACTCGGGGCCGCTGATGCGGCGAATGGTTGCCTGGACAGTCGCCAGCTCGGTGCTATCGGTGGGAATGGGCGCCGCCGCGGTGGCCTCGCTATTCTTCCTGCTGTCCGACCCAACGCTGTCCGTGCTCGCCACGCTGGCTGTCATCGCCACGTCCTTCGCCATGAGCTGGACCTTCATCTGCGCGCGCGGCCTCGTGGATACAGTGTGGATGCGGGAAATGGACCCCAAGGTGCTGCAGAGCGTTGCTCAGCGGCTGGACTCGCCACCGGATGGGCGCCAGCGGGGAGGGGCGGGCGCGTAGTATAGACGCCGCCCTTGTCCCTTCGCACCGCCATGTACAGTTTGAGGCAGCAAACATAAGAAAGAAAAAACTCTGAAGGATGATTGTAAGCAGCTTTGCGTATTTTCAGAGTCTGTCGGGACTGCACTGCAAACCTGCGGTGTGACAGCAGGCAGCCAGCCTGGGTGCAGTCCCTGCAGCGATTATACGCAGGCAGCAATCGGGGAGTTGAGCGGTGTCATGTTCAACCAATGTAACCAATGTTGCTGTGACAGTTGCCACCAAGGGGGGGGGGGGGGGTAGCCCGATAGGTTCATGCAGCATTTCCAAGGAAACTGATTTGCGCTGTATGGTAGACGCCGGTGCTCTGGTGGCATTGTCCGATATTCTCAGCTGCATCCGCAATGGGCGCATAAACCTCAGTGCGGGCATCGCAGTCATTTAAAGCTCATAGATACTATCTACAAAAGCCAATACGACAAGCGTTGCCCGCTGGGACTGGAGGGTGACAAGCACATGCATGGGCATGCAATCTATCAGCAGCGATGATTTTGATGGATAATAAAATCATTGATGATTCGTCTTGCCATTGCAAGTGAGGGTTTATTATTTACAATAATATCTCCAGTGTTTCTATCAAAATTTTGAGGACCAAATATTAGCAATAGATTTGCGCCCAATTTTCTATCCCGGCTGGCTCGTTCCCTTACGAGCTAAGCCGTATAGATTTCAACGCTTTCACAGACTATAATGCATGAGACCCGCGGATACCGTGCCGCGTCGTGTCTCGCCGCACGCTCCAAATGTGCCGACGCTCAGGGCGAAAGAAGTTGTCGGTACGGCGTGCGGTGACCGGGCGCTCTCCCGTGGATTCGTTGGGACTCGCTTGCAGGTCATCGCAGGAGAGCGCCAAGATTGCGGGAGGCCACGCACAGTTTCGGCGCCAAGCCGAAGTATATCTTGCTAATGCGGGCGCCGTTGTTTACCCCGGCGGGGATACCACCGGTGGCTGCGTCGAGTCGATTCGCCGCAATTGCGCACAGGTGCTTCGCCTGCTGCAGTTCAGCGAGGATCGTCATCTCTGGTCTGATGCGATCAGAGGATGGCGAATTTGAGGACGTGAAGGAGCGGAACGCGTTTCTGCCTTGGGTGCGGTTGCCTTCTCCGGCGGTCAAGTTGTCGGCGTTGTCGTGGTGGCCGAGCTCGCCGTACACGAACACCGGCTGCCGGCGGATCGTCACCTCCTGGAACTCCGACTCGTCCTCCGGTTTGGAGTGGAGCTCAGAGTCATTGTCCGCCCAGTTTCCACGAAATATGCTCGATACGTTGTCGGCTACAGGCGCCAATCTGAGGCAACAGGTACCGTCACACTGACGTAGACACGCCATTTCGATATCCGTAGTACTTTTCAGCTGAGTTAATGCCGCGCCGCGTTTTGCTGTCGAGACCGGTGGCACTGTCAGCACTTCGACAAAGATTGGGGCGCGGTACGCACACACGCAGCAGCAGGCCGTAACCGGCGCTGAGACTTGGCCCCAACTTGCAGTAGCAGCTGCTCCCTTCTACAAACGTGGAGACTACGGTGTCGCCAGCCGACGTCAGGTAGGGATAGGGGTTGCTTATTGGTTTTGCCTCTTGGTATCCGTGGTGTGATATATCAAAAAATACTTTCGGCACCAGTGCGGCACGACAGGTATACTGCTTTTAGCGTTGGTGGATGAGGGCGTAAGTCGTCCGGTTCATCTGCGCTGCCCTCAGCATCATCTTGGGCAACTAGGAGTCGCGCAAGGCCGCGCTGCTGGTCGCGGGCCGACCGCGTTTTTGTTCATTTAATTCTCGTCATCACTCATCGGTGACGTAACACGTGCAGTCGTGTCCATCAGATTAATATACACGAATATACTGATGTACGACATGAATGCTGTGAATAAGGCCGGCCCGATTTAATGTTATGTTTTAGTACTCTACGGAGAAACAGAGGGGGGGATCACTTCGCAAGTGGATTCAACTTTATGGTCACGTAGTTTTAAAGCAGCACTTGTCGGCTGGGGGCGTTGCATGAGCGGCTGGGGGCTCAGCCCCGCGCACCGCCGCCGTTTGTAATATATACTGTGTTGGTTACGTGGATAGCGAGAACGCATGGAAAGTCTTCACTATCTAGGCGGCCGGGCATATCCTTGGATGGCGCTTGGCCGGGCTAGACAGACACCTCCCGCTGACCCACCCTAACCCACCATCTCACATCTCCTCGAGATGGCCGACGATAACGACTTATGTATGAAGATCACTGTGATATGGGAAGGCATGCTTCTTGCCAAGTCTATGCTCGACTTCGAGCGGGGGTAGCTGCGGCCGGTGCCGGCAGTCGCACCCGGCAACGCCTACTGAACAGCCAACACATCCGGCTGCTAGGCAAGACACTGCCACTGCCGTGTCGTCCTGTGCTCGTGTAGTTGGCAATCGACTGGATTTCAGATCGGTGGCATTGGGCGGCTACGTGGAATTGTGCGTTGCAATATGAAGCCGGACTCCCAGAAACCGAGGTGCTTCGTCTCTTGGCAAGCAAGTTGCAACATGGTGCTTCGTTCCATCGCGAGATGAATGATGAGGAGCCAGCTGTCACACCAGAGCATGAGACTACCTGCTAGCGGTTAGCTGCTCTGCCTCCCCATGCATGCCACAGTTAGTATATCATCCGCGGCTGATGACACGCCACTGATTAACCATCATGTCGCCTTGTTGTGGCGCAGGTGGCTGGTTGCCAATGGCCTTGCAGACGGTCAGAAGTCTGACAAATGTGTGGCATCATGCAATCAAGATGAGGATCATAATCATCACGCTTCCTGTGTGTGTGATTCCCGCTTGACATGTGCGGCTCTAGTGGAGATTGAGTACGCGTGTAAGAAGAAGAAGTGGCTAGTGGCGCACAAGAAGAAGAACCTCACTTGGGAGTTCATCACCACCTTGTGTGCAAAGTGGGCAGGATCATCATAAGGTGAGGCCTGCTGCCTCTATGTACTGCCCCCAACCTCCCTTCACGCTTGCCACACCGCTCCTGTCATTGATGATGCGTTGTGCTAATGTCCATGTGATGGAGACGGAGAACGCATAGATGATCATGTGTTACAGACTTTGTATACACCATTGTTTTGCCTTTGTGCAAAACCTGTGAGCGTGCCGACTATCATGTGCTCGTGAGGGGCTCTAAGGCCAACTATGATGAGAAGATGCGAGAACTTAATAGGCATGCAGCAATGCGCAACAGGCGGCAGCGCAGCGCGGTGAGAGCAACAACACATAGCAGCAATGGCATACAACAGCTTAGCAGCATCATATCACTACATGGAGGTGCGTGCATGGATAGGGCCACTGTGTGGTTGGGTTGTTATTTATGATGCTGACTGTAATATGGTGATGGTTCCAAAAAGTGCCCCACCCCCTCCATTTATTTCTTGCATATGGCAGGGAACACCCTTCTGCACACAGCCATGCATTGAAGCCATAAAAAAAGTCATGCCAGTGGTAGTTATTATGCAACTTTGGGCATGTTCTACTAAGTACTGTGAGATCAACAAAGATAAAGAAGACGGGGGGTGGAAACAGGAGGGGGTGATGTTCTAGAACATAAAATTAAATCGGACCTGCCTAAAATATTCGCTCACTTGACATTATCTCGACGAACTGGCTCACTCGTACAGGTGGAGACTCAATACGAGTAGCGACCCCTGATATTTGGATTGCAAAAAGCGCAAGCAACAAGAGACTACCGCCAAGTACTCCTTACAAAGTCACGGGCAACTAGCGACTAATAAGCTGCCTGAAGCCCACGATCAGTACTGGTAGCTGAAATGCTTACTCGTACCATGCCCGTACGCCAATGCTGTCCGCCATGCATGTATGTCATGCTAGTGCAGGGGTACTAATCCTGGCCGGTACCCCGACGACACGCGGCTTTATATAAATAGACGTACCCGTCATCCTACCATATACTGATATACCGCGCCGGAGTAGGTACTGCATCTGCAGGGGACCGTCCATTGTCGTAGCTCGTAGTCATACGGGTACTGGTACCCCTAGGCGAGATTAGTCATGGCTTTACGATCATCTGCCTTGCATGCCATGGACGGACGCCCAGTAAAGAAGCCGTCTGATTCGGGCGGCAGGCGGGGGTTGGTTCAGGTATCATCAGGGGTCAGGTATCATCCCTCTGGAGAAACCTGTAGGTCGCTATTATTTTCAAAAGCTCGTCGAAGGTACCCGCAGGTGCTGTGTGCTGTACCTGCGCTGGCCGGTGCCCCGATGACAAAATGTAATGTCACGGGATGATACCAGGCCAGGGGTAACCAGGGGTATACCCCTGATCTAGCAGCAGAAACCGATATCATGAAATCACCAAAAAAGGACAATCAGAAAGGTCCTCCACAACGACTGCGAGGTGGAAGTAGTGCCATGAGAAGACGCAGAATAGGCACGAGCCCACGCATCAGACTTGGCCATCTGCACACCGGCAGAGAATGCCGCCCAGGGTACCATGGTATACCCCTGATGATATTCCTCATAGGGATACCGGCATCGAGGGCCGTCATCATGGTTTAGCAGTACGGTCGCCATCGACGTGGTGCGCTCTCGTGCGAGTATTGTCCGATGACACGACAAACCCGTGACAGGAATGTCCGTATGAAACAGGTCTGGGGGATACAGGCATGAACGGTATGAAATTATTCTGCGTAAGCCCTGCCACTCCCCCGCGCGTACGAGGTACCGGGGCGGGTACGCGAGCAGTGTGAGCCAAGCACTTCCGAGAACGTGCACCGCTACCGCGACTACATCGGGATACTCGGCTATACAGGTACGACCCCCCTGGGTACAGGTAATCACCTTTTCTGTGCAACCTATCCCCCTCATCAGCATTCTCGGCTACTGCATCGCCCGTGAGGAGTTGTGATGAAGGAATCCATCATAGTACCAGGGGTAACCCCTGGTAGTAGCGGCTACCCTGGTAGGTCTCAGGAAATGCAGTCGTACCTGTAGTAGGTCTGGCACATGCATTACGGATTAGTCGATGTACGGGTTAACCATTCCAAGCAGTAGCGAGTACTGACCACAATTTCGCGCAACACAAACTTCGCGCACTTTTGTAAAAAAGCTGGATTCTCTCCAAAACTGTCAAGAATCTCCAATGAAACATAATACGATTCTGAAAGCTCAGCTCAAGAGCTTTCAGAATCATATGGGGTTGCATTGGCAATTTTTAATGTGCGAGTCGCGGGAAGGGCCGAAAGATGCGAAGGTCAACAGTTTCAAACGCGCGGGACGACAGATGTTAACTCGCTGCGCACTCGCACCGACCTTCTCAGCGCCCGCAAGCGGTCGACAGCCCCCACCCACGTCAAAGGACCCCACCCTGGTCCTTGCATTGTCGGCTGCGGGGTCGGAGTCGCCGGAGCATCACTTTCTCGACGTGACTACGCGCGCGATGGCGCGACTACCGGCAGCAGCTCTGGGCGCTGTCGCCAGCGGTTTTCCTTACTATTACTCGCTCGCCTCCCTATGGCAGTCCGCTTTCGTCGTCCTTCTTCTCGCTCCGCTACTCGTCCTCGTCGCGATCAAGGCCCGTGCAGGCGCGGCTACCAAGCTCCTGTCCCCGAATCGCCCTCACATCCGCGGCCGCTACCGCACCTGGGACGATCACTGCATGGAGTGCGCGATGGCTGAGCTCACAGCCGCAGCTGATTTCAAGAATGGCAAGACGTTCAACTTGAGGGCAACGGCCAAGAAGTGGGGCATACCTGAGGCTACCCTTCGAGGCTACTTCCACTCCGAGAGCGGCATGCGATGTTCCAACGCCGGCAGAGCACCCGTACTGTCCAGGCAGGAGGAGGAGGAGGTGGTCCAGAGGATCCTGCAGCAGCACGCAAACGGGTTATCGCTCAACCACCGTCAGGTAAAGTGGCTGCTCATGGAGATCGTGCGGCGTGTGCCAGGCAAGCAGGATACACAATCTGGGAAGGCCTGGCTGAAAAACGGAGCGCCGGGATACACATGGTACCGGCGGTTCCTCAATCGCCAGCACGACCGCATCCGTGCCCGAGTGGTCGACAACCTAGACCCGAAGCGCTGGTTCGTCACCTACAAGGACTGCAAGTCTCTCGGCGACATCATGGAGAAGCTGTTGAAGCTCTACCCTGGCACCAAGGCTAGCAACATCGCTAACCTGGACGAGACGAACATCACCCCCGAGACCCGCAAGTCCCGCGTGCTGGCTGCCAAGGGAGCCCGACGTACCCACACCCTTGTCAACACCAAGCGGTTCGGTATGACCTGCCTACCCTGCGTCTTTGCGGACGGCAGCTCTATGCCCCCACACTTCATCGTGAAAGGCAAGCGGCGGCCGAAGTGGTTTACTGACCGGAGCTTCCGCGACAAGATCAAGTACACCGCGATGCAGGATTGCACTCTATCTGTGCATGAGAATGCGTGGATGGATACGGCTATCTTCAAGGCATGGTTCGAAGACTGCTTCCTACCCTGGACTGAGGACAGGCGCAGCGCGGACACACCTGTGTTCTTGATCTTGGACAACTTCTCTGGCCACGTCCACCAAGCCGTCCTGCAGCTCGCGAGGCAGCACCACGTGATCATGATTGGCCTGCCGCCCCACAGCACACACTGGACTCAGCCACTGGACGTCACGCTGATGAAGCCGCTGAAGACCTATTGGACTACAGCTGTCAACGAGCTGCGCATGACCAACTGGCTGGATGTCATCACCGAGCAGCAGGTGATCGAGCTATTGTGCGCACCTTGCCAGGGGCTGCAGGATGCCAACTCCAACGCCGCCTGGTCTCCATGGTCCAAGACCTTCAGGCCAAGCAACATCAAGAGCGCCTTCTTGCGGACAGGGTTGTGGCCAATCGATTTCAGCATGGTCAGCTCGGACATCTATCAAGCAGCGTCCAGCTGTGGCAGCGTTCAGGAGCAAGCCGGCAACAGCAGTACTGGAGGTGAAGATGGACAGGAGACAGTGGAACCGGGCAGTGCTGGATCAGGCAGCAGGACGGGAGCCCCCGCGCAGCCACATGCCGAGAAAGTGGGCAGACAGAATGTGGTGCTGGAGGTGCGTACCGAGGAGGAGCTGGAGCTGGAGTCCGAGATCTTGAGGCTGGAGCGCGAGGCAAAGCAGAAGCGCCGCCGCATCAACCAGATCCGCCTGCATAGGGAGCAGGATGCAACGGAGTGGCAGATTAGCGTCAGCACGCTTTGTGATGATATGGGGCGCAGCCAGGCACAGCAAGCAGTCGCAGCGAAGGCGAGAAAGAGGAGACGGCTCAACACCCGCGGCACCGGAGCTTTAGTGCTCAACTCTGACGAGGAGGTGGCTGCAGCGCAAGCGCGGGAGGAGCTGAGGAGGAGGAGGAGTGCGCTGAAGTCGGACATCAAAGCAAGCAAGACCGAGCTACGAGCAGCGCGGGCGGAGGCGAACAAGGCACGCAAGGAGGTGCTGAAGTTTGTTGCTGCTGCAGTCACTCAGGCGGGGAAGGCACGTACCCATGCAGACAAGACTGCGGAGGCCGCTGAGGCTGCTGCAGACAAGGCAGCAGCCGAGAAGGCATGCGCCCAGGCTGGCAAGGCAGCAGCAGCTGCTGCGGAGAAGGCCGCCGCCTCCAGGTCCGCCGTCCCGCGCCTTGATGAAGCCTTGGCCGCCACCATCGCCGGCATCGCGAAGGTCGCCGAGGCAGAGAACATACTGAAGACCATTGAGGAGTCTGCCAGCAGCGGGGCCCAGCCAGAGGACGAAGAAGACGACGAGGTGGAGGTGATGGACGACGACGACGACGCTGAAGAACCGCAGGAGGGTTCCGGCACCTCCGGCGCAGCCGACCCCACCGCCCAACTCGAGTCTGCGAAGGAGCGAGTGGAACAAGCAGTCGAGTCATCCCTGGAGGCAGCGGGCGACGCCGCGAGGTCAACGCAGTCTCTACAGCTAGCTCGCGAGAGGTTCGTAGCAAAGAAGGCAGCTGAGAAGGAGGCGAGGGTAGCAGCACATCGAGTTCAACAGTGAGTCACCTTGTAACAACGACACCCCACCCCGCCCCTCTTGTCGATGCACACCGCCGCTCACGCCCACACGAGCCATCCACCGGCCCACTGAGGTATGGTTGCTAGTTTCGACACCTGCTTGCAGTCCAGGGCCGTGTGTGAATACGGGGGCGCTCCGGATGGGCGGTGAGGTTGGGGTTTGGGGCGTCGGCTGCTGGTGAGTTTGCAAGAGTGCTAGCGACTGGAGCCCCGCGGGGCGGTGCGCGAAATTATGATCAGTCCAGGAAAATTCAGATCTTGACATTCTTAATTAGGTATCGTCATTTTTGGGTCTATCGGTCGGCCCCAGGGGCCATCCGACCATCCTCGGACAGCTTGGGAGCTGAACTTTCAGGCTAGCCCGGTTTGGTAGCCATCATGCCAATGCCCTATCCGCAAGCCCCATTAAGGTCCTTAACTGCGCGAAATCGGAATTTTACTCCCTATTGCATAATAACTTACATGAGCTAGCAGTATTGCATCAAATCCATGTATTGAACCCGGGGCGGGAGACATGCCCGGTCGATATTGCCATGCTGAACTGACGGAGCCGGGAATCGATCCGGGCGGGGGACCTCCTGACGTATATGACATCACCGCTCTAAAGAGCGGACAACCGTGCACTATTATAGCACTACCCCCATCAGAAATACCCCTACAGTGACACTACCCCTATAGTGAATATCCGCCGCCCCCCCTCTGTTCATTAGAGAGGTAGGTTCACTATGGGGTATTCACTGTAGCCTTCCGGTAGCCTGCATGTACAGTGAAATGTTCACTATAAGGGTTGGATTTTCACTGTGGAGGTAATGACACACATACGCATATCTTTGTGGTGGGGCGAGTAACTGTCCTTTTTGAAAAAAACACCTAGGAACCCTTTCTTGTATGTGTTACATCAAACAGCACCCCAGCCCGGAGAGGGATGGGGGTTGTCATCTGTGGGTCGCATCCTTTCTACCCATTGGCACATCACTGTTCTTCGACGGGAAACTTGGCCTCGTATTCCCCTTGGCACACGACGCCACACGTGGTGCAGCACTGTGGTGCAACCGGCTACACCACACTCTTTCAGCTCACACTGTGAGATTCAGATGTGACATACGGGTGACGAAGCACTGCTACTAGCGACTATTATTTATCCGTGAAGGCTGCTGCTGGTGGCGGCACGTCCATCCAGTTACGTGCGAGTACATCCGGCGTTATTGCCGGCGGGCGATAAATCCTTTTTGTTATCATTCTAGTAGTCGCACTAGCCCGGTGACGTGTTACATGGCACTGACGTATAAGGTACAAGGTTGTCCGTGTAGTACCGGGTAGTACACGATATATTTATTAAGCCGGTGCCGGGTATCTAGTACGAACCCGGGCGCGATGACGAGTCGTCCTGTGGATAACTGCGACTATTAGTACATGGGAGCGCAAATCGCAGCCGTGCGTATTTGGTAACAGTGGGGAGTTTTGTGTACATTATGGTTAGTACTGCTGAACGGGCCTGCCAGCCGTCCGATCAAAGGTCATCGGATGGGCGGTTTGGATGCCATGTTTTGCCAAAGAGTGCTCACGTTACATAAACATTTGCGAGGGGGATGGCGGGGGCAGGCAGCGGTTTGCCGAAGAATGTTTGAATTACAATATTCGCGACAGCTGCCGTCGGGGCATGTGGCGGGGGGGCGAGGGGGGGGGGGGGGGGGAGGCGGGCGGGCGTGGTCCCCCCGCCGCCCCCCCCCCCCCCCCCCCCCCGCCGCCCGCCGCTCCCGCCGGGGGAGTGAGGGGAGGGGGGTAAGGGGGCGGGGGCTACTGCTTGTTCTTACTTGTTCTTGCGTGCCCGGGGGACCCTCCGCTTCGACGATCTCGCTGCCTCCGCCTCCGCCTCCGACTCCGCGACCGTCAGTTTCTTACCTCGGCGCTTCTTCACTGGCCTCTTCCGCTTCTTGTCATCCGTCAGTGTCTTCACCACCCCGGGAGGCTGTGCCGTCGACGACGCCGCCATGAGCTTCCTTACCTTCGCGTCGGGACGCCCCCTGTGCCCAGACGCCCACAACAAGCCACAATCGTTTCGCCTTTAAGCGGCTGAGGATGCGGCCTCCTCGGCCACCACGAGTTGCGCCGCTGGCACTGTGGAAGCCTTGGCGTTGAGGTGCGTGCTAATGTGGAGGGTGGAGTGTTTTGTTGCGCGCCCACCTTGTGACGCGTTTCCTCATGTCTTTCTCGTCCTCCTCGATGCCGGCGGCGCGGACACGCGAGACAACAAGGCTCGCCGCCCACTTTTGCCCGGGGGGCGAGGTCTGCCATGGCGCTGTGAGCGGTGAAGGGGGAGGGGGGGGGGGGGGGGCGGGGGGCGGCCGAGGTGGAGAAACTAACACCCAGTCGACGACCGCCTTCCGCAGCAGTCAACGACACATCGGAGGCGAGGAGCAGCGCGCCACTACTATTTATATGCACGTATTGTCAAGAGCTAGTCGGTGCGGCATTGTGTCATTTCGCAATGTTTATTGTTGAAGTAGCACGGCGTAATGAATACGCGGTTTCACCGAGTGAATCCGGGATAATATGTGCGGTAGAGCGCGCGTATATGTGCGCGACGAATGTGCGCGGATGTGCGCAGCGTTGTGCGGCGGTGTGCGGCGGTGTGCACCGATGTGAATATAGTGTGAATATTACATCGGCCGTAGACGATCGGGTCTGGCAGCACCGCCCGTGCTTGTAAATAAGCGACAATGGATCACGTCATGCTCCGGTTGTACTCCTACACTTCCTCCACTTTGGCGGGTGGGGGGGGGGGGGGGGGCGGGGGGGGGGGGGGGGGGGGGGGTCCTGTCCTTATTATTTACTTGCATCGGTGGACGTGCTGGATATGGAGGTCACCGGGCACATCGCTTGGTTTCGGAGCAGTTCATTCGCGCCTCCTCGTCTTGTTTGCAATCGTCGCCCTAATCCAATGCAAGGTGAGTAGCGGGACACTGTGCCCCCCCCCCCCGGTTTATGTAAACAAATATCTAGCCGTGCATGCGCCGCAATCGGTACCCAATGAGCGGGGTATGTGACAGTGGTTTCGGAGCAGTGCAAGCATTCCGTGCGTGTGCACAAGCATGTACGACTGGGAATGAGGCGGGGGTCGCGGATGGAGTGCATTGGCGGTGCATAGAATAGCGTGTTCCTGGGGTTTTGGCTGCATCAGACGCCGTATTCCCATCCATCCGGCACGGAATGTCCGGTTTTCACACATTTGTGTGTGAATATAGTGTGAATATTACGCGTCTTTTACACCGGGTGGATGGGCATCCGGCGTCCGATGCACCCCAAGTATTTACAGCACGCTACTCTACGCACCACCAACGCAATCCGCAAGCCCCGCCTCCATCCGCGTGGGAACCGGTAGTAAGTGTTGTTGTGTGCGCGTATCGTGACAACATTACACGGTGGCAATTGCAATTAGCGGTGGATAATGTGAAGGCGTTTTCGAAATCGACAGAGAATGAGGCGGTGCTGGCGGAGTGCATTGGCGGTGCATAGAATAGCGTGTTGCTGGGATTTTGGCTGCATCGGACGCCGTATTCCCATGCATCCGGCACGGAATGTCCGGTTTTCACACATTTGTGTGTTGATATAGTGTGAATATGACGCGTCTTTTACGCCGGGTGGATGGGCATCCGGCGTCCGATGCACCCCAAGTATTTACAACACGCTACTCTACGCACCGCCAATGCACTCCGCAAGCCCCGCCTCCATCCGCGTGGGAACCGGTAGTAAGTGTTGTTGTGTGCGCACATCGTGGCAACATTACACGGTGGCAATTGCAATTAGCGGTGGATAATGTGAAGGCGTTTTCGAAATCGACAGAGAATGAGGCGGTGCTGGCGGAGTGCATTGGCGGTGCATAGAATAGCGTGTTGCTGGGGTTTTGGCTGCATCGGACGCCGTATTCCCATGCATCCGGCACGGAATGTCCGGTTTTCACACATTTGCGTGTGAATATATATAGTGTGAATATTACGTACGCGTCTTTTACGCTGGGTGGATGGGCATCCGGCGTCCGATGCACCCCGAATCTCACCAACACGCTACTCTACGCACCCCCAACGCACTCCGCCAGCCCCGCCTCTTTCCGCGCAGGTCCTACGTTCCATTGTATGTATATACATACGTACATGTACTGCTCCGAAACCAGCCCAAACTTAATGAGTGCACAAGTGTAAATGGGGGGGGGGGGGGGGGGGGGATGTGGCGGCGGGGCATCCACTCACACATACCCCGGCGATGCATGACAGATATTACATGCCGTGGCGGGTCGGCGGGCTGACCCGGCGGGGGGGGGGGGGGGGGGGGGGTCTATTCAACTACACGTGCGACAGTGTCGTTTCGTGGAGCAATATATGTGCCCGGCCTCATTTATACCGCCCCCGATCTGCGCTGCATGGTCCACCCCTACGAATTACTTAGCACAAACCGCCATTACTTAATAGGAACCTAGCACAGTCAGGCTTATATGCCCGCTTTGCCGATCAACTTCTACGCACTTTCCGTCCCTCAACCGCCGGACATGGGGGTTAAGCCGGGCAGTTGCTTAGCCAGACTTGGCATCCCGTACCGTGTCCATGGCTTCGCAGCTCTGCCGCCGGCACACGCCGAGTCCGGCGCTTGCTGCCGCCGGGTTGCGCACGCATGCACGCACGGTAATACGCCGCCAACGCCGCCACGCTTACTTCCACCACCTTCGCCGGCCGCAGCTTCGCACGCCGTTCCGCCGACATACGAAACGCACGAATTCCCCCCCCCCCCCCCCCCCCCCCCCCCGTCCCCGCGTCATGCATGATATATTCGAGGCGACTATGCGGGGCGCAGCACACGCCGCGGCGTGGGTCGGCGGAGCGGCAGGCGGTGGGAGCCCTAATGGCCGGGCAGTATCCACACCCACACCGGCACCGCCGCTCACCTCCGACGCGGATGAACCGCCTCCCAAAGGAAACATGCCGGTTGGCGGTAAGCCCAGCAGGCGTGGGGTGCCGGCGCCGGTACCGGTGCGACGGAGCTGTCGCGTCAGGAACCGCACCGCATGTGGAGCAACACATGGCGGTGCCGGCCCCACCTATGTCTAGGGCCATCTCCTCACAACACCCCGCCATGACGGCGTCGGCCACCGCCGACGGCGCCGTTGCGGGGGGGGACGCCCTGCCAGGCGACGATGATGCGCCTGGTGCGCCGCGTCAAGAGGCGGAGGAGGCCGTGGTCGAGGCGACTGATCGGGCTGAGGGGGTTGTCGGGGCGAGCGAGGCTGCGCTCGCGCCACCCGCCCCGCAGCCACCTGCGGGACATGCCGACTTGCTCGTCGCCATGTTGACCGGAGCACTACGAGCAGTGGCGGGAGGCGGCCACATGCAGTATCATGTGCGTGTCCTGGCCGGACGCCCGTCCTGCGTGGACTGCGGCCAACGGACGGACTGGGAGTGTTGCTGCGACGGCACCCCGGCTTTGTGCGGCCCCAAGTACCCATGCATGGCGACCCATCAGCGGGCAGTCCCCTGCCCGACCACGGCCACGGAGAGGGCGGAGTTCCGCCATGTCAGGGACGCGTTCCACGACGCGACTCGCGCCGCCGTGTGTGAGGCTTCCGAGAAGGCACGCGCGGCTGGTAGGGTGCGCAGGGTGAGGCGACGGACGGCCCAGGAGATGAAGAAGAGCGAGACATGCCGTCAGTGAGGTCGGGCGCAATGTCATTGGGTGGGGCACATGGACGTGTAACACTTGCACTTTGCGCGTACTGCTGGGTTACATCCAGGCGGTGTCACACTATGCAACCGGAAAGGCTGCGTTGCTACTGCAAACGATGCTACTCACTCGGTAGCAACCGTTGCCCCGCCCATCCCACTCGCGTTGGCGCCGCGCTGCCCCGGCCGCCGCGCCTTGGCGCCGCGCTGGGTATCGAGTCCTCCCCTCCCTGGTGAGCGCGTCCACCTGCGTCTTGCGCTCGGGGCCGTCCTCCTCCGTCACCACATTCTGCAACCCCCACCGCGTGACGAACCACGTAGCTCCTTGCAGGCGCTTGTACATGTGCCCAAGCACCGCCAGTCGCGACACCGAACGCACCACCGATGGGGACGCGAGCTCCTTCTCGGTCATGATCGCCTTCACCCGGGCCTCCTCGAACAGCGGACCGGCGTTAAGAATGGAAAACGTTTCCATGTGGTGCAAGCAGTCCTCCATGACCCAGCCGGACTGCACCGTCACCTTGCCTGACCCTGCAGTCATGGAGGGGAATGCCGTCACGCCCACGCCCACGCCCACGCCCACGCCCGGGGGGGGGGGGGGGGGGGGTTACCTTTCGACTTCTTGGACACCGCAAACGAAGGGCGCAACCCGCGTCCAAAGTTGCTGGGTATCGGGACTAAAGCCCGGCGCCGGTCTTCCTGCTTTATAGCTCGGAATCCAATGTGGCCCTGCATGGTGACAAAGTTCCTCCAGAATTCCCTTCCCAAGCCAAAAAAAAACAGGTGGAACGGCGCGAGGGGGAAGAGGTTGACCATGCTGACATAGCCCATGACCACATGCACATAGCACACGCCATGGCAGCCAGTGTTCTGCTTGGCCCCCGCCAGCCGGGTTGTGTTGAACGCACGCCGGGCAAGGTGCGTGATTCACTGGACAAGTCACCGCCTTCATGGACGGTTACCAAGCGAGCATCCCCGTCCGCATCCACATGGGGGTGCTCCTGGGCAGCCGCCATAGCCTCCACAACCTGCCACGCCGACCGGGCGGGTGCGTGTGATTCCATACAACCGCAGTTGAGTGGTGCCACCAGCACGCAGGCCGGGCCCACTCACCTTTGAACGCTGAAGGTCCACAATGTCACCGTCCTCGAAAACAGCGCGCCATTGGGTCGCCCCGCCGTAGTCCTCCAACACCCACTCGGTAACGACGCCGGTTATCACGCCGTAGTGCCATACTCCCCGGAACTTCTTGGCGATGACCTTCATGTAGAAGTCACCGGAATCGCCTTTCCGTATCACGCCCTCATCGGCAGCTTCCACGTCCGCCGGCGGCCACGCAGGCGCGTCGATGTCCATACCGTCTTCGCCAACGGGGTCCTCCCCCACACCCATCACATCGTCCTCCGAGACCGGCGCCGGCGGGCCGTTTCCGACGGCTGCAGCTACTCCTGCTGCCGCCCCTGCCGCTGCTGCTGCTGCTGCTGCTGCCGCCCTGCTGCTGCTGCTGCTTGTAATAAGGCGGCCTTGCGGTGCAACTTAGCCGCACGCTTCAACGAGTGGCTACAGTTCGGGTATTTCCGGAAGTGCCGCTCTCGCGCCGTCCTTTCACTACTGCCCGTCACGATGCCGTGGCAGTGCTTGCATGTGTACACGCCATCCTTCGACACACTCGATATTCATCCCTCTCCCGGCATGCCTGCTGCCGCGCGCGCGCGGGGGGGGGGGGGGGGAGGGTTGAGAGTTGGGGTGGATGTAGCCCACCACCGGCAGGGAGCACAAATGCTGGTGCGCGGCTGTCCGCGCTTGGTTCAGCGGTGAGCGGCGGTGACCGCCATGCTACCCCGTACTTCATGCGTGCGCAGGGATGTGCAACGTTGTATGTGCAGGGATGTGCAGTGATGTGCAGCGATGTGCGGCGATGTGCAGTGAGTACGTGCAGCCGCCTGTACTTAGCCCGGGTGCTTCGCGTCGGCGGGCGACACGCGAGCCCGCGTGCGCATATCAATTTGATGAAATTATGGAAACGAGAAATTCATATAGTACTTTACAGGTCGCGCGCGATAGTCGTCGCTACTCGGTATGAAATCCACGTCCCTCGTCCGTCCCGTATCGTCCCCGTATGTCGTCGTTTGTCACCAGTAGGGCACACTTGCGTCACATCTGAATCTCACAGTGTCAGGCCCGCCGGGCTTTTCTCTGGCGGCAACTACGCAGTGCTTGCCATAGTAGCAGCGCTGAGCGGGTTCCGCCATGGCGGCGAGGCTTCCATTGTTATGGTGGCAGCACCGACTGTGCATGCAGCGAATATGTGCCGCCATCACTGTGACAGGAGTACAATACAGTTGTCTAGAGCCGCCGCGCACGCCGCCACCGCAGCCGGCGCTTTTTACACTATCGTCAAGTAATGGTGGTTCACACTTCATCCCTCCAGTAAAACACGGAGAGTATACTGTACTAGTAGCAGTACATAATATGTAGCTTAGGTCATAGTGTGCATAATCAGGAGCACCACATGTAGCGGCGTCCTGTCCGTGGACAGCTACAGTGAAGGCATGTATTACATAGGGGCACCTCAATTAGGTCATGCTGTAATAGTACATCCATAGCTGCATGTACCTATGAAGCACTTGCTCCGCACGCACACGCACACGCACGCAAGCACTCGGGCCCTTTCATTCTATAGAAACCATTTAGGTAGAGCCAAGGATACATCAGCTGCAGCAGGATAGAGCCGCGCGGAACAATGCCTCATACACTAGCCTAGCCGCCATATATATTCTGGTAGCCCCATCGTTGCGCGCAATCTTCGCGAGCATTGTAGCGCACATCCGAACACGTCAACGCACAACCTGCAGTGCTGGAAGCATCCGCCAACCCCGTCTCAGCCCCCGGCTCCCTGTAGTAACATGCAAAATGGCATTAAAGTCGCGCCCGCGCCTGGAAGTCGGTGTTGATGGGCATGATTGTCCCGCACAACATTCTTGCCCCCATCCGCGAGGGCGGGATTACTACTGGTACAACCGGAAAGATAGATATAAATATATAGAAATCAGCATCGCTTATGTGCATCACACAATACACAATCACACATATAACATACAGTATTCGTTTTTCGCGTGTTTACACAAATAAATAGAGCATTCCGTCCGACAAACAGTTATATAACGTCGTGTTTGGTGATGCCGCACGTGCTTCTGTAAATAATATACCCGCATTAGTTGACCCGTGACAGTTCGCCCCGGGACATCGGCCGAAGCCGCCTCAGCACTTGACCTCTTGCGCCAACTGCAGTCGTAGGTCTGGCATAGCCACTAGACCATTGCCTCATTCGAACCCCGAATATAAGGGCTAATGCACCAACAACCGGGTGGGCCCGGGACACGCCGGGCCGATGTTGCCGAAATATACATCGACGAAGAATCGATCCCGGCATGACCTCTCGCATACGAGACGACCGCTGAATCGATGAGCGGACAAGGAATGAACCCCGTTATCGCATATGTATTCATCCCACATCAGCAAGTGAAGAAAGTGCAGTGCGTTGCAGACAGCGCCTGCAGGCGCCGGCGCGGTCATGTGCGGACTGCGGAGGAGGTCAAACACAGACAGAGCTATTGCGGAATATTGACAGCAAATGTCCCTGTATGTAGGTAGCCTGCCACCCCCACCTGAGGCATGTGACACGAGATCCCACAGGCGCGCCGGCGCCGGTAGACGGGAACACAAGGACATGTGTATGAGCAGACCTGCGGCCCTGGCCGGTCTGAGGTCGGTCCGAGTTTTGGCCTGAGCGCGACGGCTCATGCGACGAACAGTGCTTACTGCCGGCCCAAGCCCGACACGCCGCCGGGGGTTCAAGGACCCCGGGCGCCACACACATGGGGCTGCACCGCCTTTCCTGGCTGTCTGGTTGAACATCGCTGCAGCGGCAACCTCGGCGGCAGCAACGCCCCCGCCGTGCTGTGGCGCTCTAGGCCGCACTGCCATGCTCGGCCGCACCGCTGACCGCGCGGGGAGAGCCCCCCGTGCGCTGCCGGGCGAGCTCGTGGCACCGAGCGGATGGGATCCGGACAGATGGTTCGCTGTCCTGGCGAGCCGAACACGCGGGTGTCCGGCTGGGAGCGCGCCGGGCAGCCATTCAGTGCGCTGCGCCGGCAGGCGGGTGCTGCCCCCCGGCCCCTCTAAAAGAAGGAGGTCCCTGGCGGCATCTCCGCCGGCTCCTCCTCCTCCTCGCTGCTGCTCGAGCCGTCGCTATCGGAGTACCCGCCCACCAGCGCCGCCAGCGGATTGCCTCCCTCCGCTGAGCCGCCCGGTGGCTTGGCCTCCTCCTCCTTCACCCCCATCTTGCCCTCCTCCTCCTTGCCCTCCTCCTCCCCGCCGTCCTCCGACGCCGACTCTGAGTCGCTGCCGGCCTTGCCCGCGCACTGCCTTTGCGTCCGCGCCGAACGTGGCCAGCGGCATGGGCACCGAGGGGGGGACCCACCCTGCGGGTGAACAAGGGGGGGGGGGGGGGGGGGTAAGGCATGGCGGCCACCAGCCGGTCTGCCGCAGAGAAGGGCAGCGCGGGGCGGGGAGGGCCGGCGCACCGTCCAGGTCCAGCGGGCCGCTGCCTGCCTGCGCCTTGAGCTCCCGGACGACATCTGCGTGCGTGCGCGCTGGTGCCGCCGGGGGCTGCACTGGCCCGCCACGCCCGCGCCCTCTCCCGCCCTGCTGCTGCTGCTGCTGATGATGATGATGATGCTGCTGCTGCTGCGCCGGCCTCCACGCCGCCTCACCTGCCCCGCAGAGCGCCAGGGTGGGGGAAAGATGGGCTCAGCGGCCGCCGGCAGTATAGCAATTGCTCCCCGCAATTGATCCCAGCCAGCGCCACATCCCCCGCTTGAGCATCACATCTGATATCGCCACTGTCCGGCATGACCTCGACGAGCCCCAAACCCACAATCTGCCCCCCTTGCCCGCCTCCCCCCCAGGCAGATACATCCGAGAACTTTGGGCTCACCCATCGGCTGATCGTGTCCGGCAGTCGGCGCCGCCGCCTGCCCCATCCGGTTCTGCCAGCCCGCCGCCGCCTGCACCCAGGGCAGACACACACACACACACACACACACACACACCGAGTGGTGAGGAGACCACGGTCCTGCTGGCCTGCGGCTGCCGCAAGAGGGCAGCAAGGGAGGCCATAGGGGGAGGGGGGGAGGGGGCGCACCATTGCTGCCTCCGCGGCCGCCCCGCCGCGCAGCGCCCTCTGCCGGTCCTCATCCGCCTTGACGACCGCCTTCCGGTGCGTGGCGGACGCCAGGTGCATCTGGTACTGCGACTCCGCCTTGTAGCTCACCTGCGGCGTCCCGCGTCCCGCATCAGCCATGCCCCCCTTGCGCCGCAACCCCCCCTTCCCCCTTTCCGCTGGCCCCTGCCGCCACACCTGGCAGAGCTCGCAGTGGTAGACAGTGACGGACTGGCTGAGCGCTGCCGCCTCCGCGACCGCCTCTGCGGCGCTGCGCCCCAGGGACAGGCCGCCTGTGGCATTGGCGCTGCCGCGGCCCTGTGGGGCGCCCCCGGGGCCGGCCGGCCCGCCGCCCTCGCGCTCGCGCTCCGCCTGCGCCCGAGGGAGGGGCAGGCAGCGCCGGAGGTTAAAATAGAAAACAAAGAAAAGAAACACCTCAGCCGGCTGCTCCCCGTTGGGCCACGCACACACGTGCGCGTGCCTGACACCCCGAAGGTGGATATCCACCCCCCCCCCCCCCCCCCCCGCCCGGACCCTCCCCGCGACGACACGCTCGATTGCGCGCCCCTCACCGCTGACCGGAGGCGCGACTCCATGCGCCGCTTGTCCCGGACGGCCTGCCGCTTGCTGAGCGCCTCCATCTGCACCGACAGCGACTGGTCGCGCTCCCTCATGGTGTCGCACGACCGGAGCGAAAAGGGGTTTCCCGGAGGGGGGGGGGGGGGCTCCCTCCTGGCGGGCGAGGGTGTCTCGACGACGGCTGACGGTGGTGTTGCAGGCCAGTGAACGATGTCAGGCTGCTGCTGCGCGGGCATCGTCCACTGCGAGCAAGCGACGCTGCGTGTAGAACTAGGTTATCTTTTTGGTTACAGAACTAGTCGCTACTCGTGAGGATGTGAGCGGGTGCTGGCCAGCAGATAATGATGGGTTTGGCCAGCAGATGATCCTTACGATGGGTTTTATTGTTCGGGCGCATTTCAGTTTCAGTCATAATATAAATATGAAAAACCGCAGCAGAAAATCTTCATACGGGTGTAAGGATACCCTCACCTGTACTGATTTTCTCGTATATAGGAATTGCAGATTCGCTCGGTTTAGTCGCTAGGGTTACGGCCGGCAACGCGGAAAGTGACATCCCACTTAGCCTTTCGAAGCGGCTGGGCCAGCAAACTCAATTGCCTTGTAAACACAGTACATTATAGTATTTGCTCGAAGTGGCCCCCGCAGGACAGTAGTTTTAGCCAGGCTGTACGTACAGCGTGGGGCACCGATTTGAAGTTCGGCTGTAAACACGTTCATTACTTTCTGACGCCTGTAGTATGAGTAACACAGTACCGCCGCCATGGTCACGCCATGCCTGGTACCCACTGAGAGCCGCAGCGTAGCCCACACCTGTGCTGGACGTGAACAACGAACGGACTCCGATCGAAAGAAACGACGCTCGGGTGCCCAGGGCGGGAAGTTCTGGCAACATGTGGCCGACTGCGGCCAGCGCCCGGCTGGCAGTGCTAGCGCTGGCGGTGCTGGCGGTGGGCGCATGTGCGGCTGCGCCAGCGGAGGTGCACGTGTGCACGACGCCATACCGCCCCTTTGTGTACGAGTCCCCCCCCGACGGGGCCGACCCGCAGTCGAGCTCGCGGACGGTGATGGAGATTCCCGAGGATGGCGACGAGCCCCCCGAGCAGCGTGTCACAGCTCGCCGCGTCTCGATGCAGGACTTTCAGCGGGCGTACCAGGGCTTCGACGTCGACCTCTTCGCGGCGGTGTCGCAGTGAGTCCGTCGCTTGCAGGGCCACAGGGATGCTTAAAACACCCGCAGCGGCGACTGTACAGTGACACTACCCCTACAATGACTCCCCTCCCACCCCTATAATGCATCTTCCCCTACAGGGAACAGGGGGGAGGGAGCCTGGATGTTCAGTATATGGGTACTGTGGCTGTACACGGGTACAGAAAATGGGGTCATGGCATGCGGCGGTTTGCGTTGTTGCGCCACTGAGATCGCGCTCCCATGTCCCTGGAATTGAGCAGGCTGGCGCTCTCCAACGCCACCATCACCTTCACCGTCACCGTCACCTACCCAGAGGCGCTGTACTTGACGCGGATTGGGGAGTGCGACATCGCGTTAGGTGGCTTCATCCGGTCGGAGGATCGGCAGGCGTGCCGGGCGTCATGCCCCCACCCGGCCACCCCGGAGGCTGCCACAAATGAAAACGTGTGCTGCCTGCAGTTCTCGGAGCCGTACGAAAGGTGCACCGCCCTCTTTCATGTCAGGCGGTGGCATGTGGGCTTGTAGATGGCTGCCTGTCGGCCAGCACCGGAGGGGGGCTGTGGTAATGCGTCTACCGCTGAGGTTGACTCGCGCTGCACAGGACTGGGTTTTCAGTCGTCACCCGGCAAAAGAGGCAGCAGGGCATGCACAACCTGATGTGGACCACCATCAGCTCCCCGGACATGGTGAACATCGCGTGCACGCTCGTCATCTCCCTGCTGCTGTCGGGCCACCTCATCTGGTACTTTGAGAGAACCTCCAACAGCACCTTCTCCCCCGAGTTCCACGGCGGGGTGAGCCCCCCCAATCACAACCACCACAGCCCCACCTGTTGCTAGCCGGCCGTGACTGCAATCTCAGCAGCATGGCGACACCATTCTGACCACTCAGCATATGCATCATCGCGACAGGTGGATGACGGCCTGTGGTGGTCAGTGGTGACGCTCACAACCGTGGGATGTAAGTGCCCAATGCGCCCCCCTTGTTCGTTGATGTCGCCCGTCAAGCGATTACGGCAGTAGGGGGTGTCGCCGGCCGACGCAGCTGGTGGCAGAGGCAGAGGCAAGGGGTGCTGTAGCCGGGTACAAGCAACGCCGGCGGCGGGCGGTTGTCTGACGAAACGGCGCCCCGCCGCTGGCATGACCCGGCAGATGGCGACAAGGTGCCGGTGACGGTGCTGGGCCGCCTGCTGGGCGTGCTGTGGATGTTCACGGGCTTCGTGCTGATGGGCCTCATGGGCGCCAAGATCACGTCGCAGCAGATCCTGGACGTCTCCTCACTCACCACTGTCAACGGCCACAACGACATCCGCGGCATGCGGCTCTGCACGCTGGACGCCGCGTACGTGGAGTTCATGCAGGGCCTGGACCTGGAGCCGGCGATGGTAGAGAAGGACTTTCGGGCGTGCTACATGCATCTGAAGGAGAAACACGTGAGCGCTGCGCCTGCAAGCGCGTGGGGTGCTGCACCCAACCATTAGTTTGGGATTAGGGTTTCAAAACCCAGCATCTTAGACACTGAAACCAGATCAGAGGGTGGGTTGGTGGGGAGGGGGCGGGGGGGGGGGGGGGGGGGGGGTGAAGGAGGGGGGGTATTGGGCATTATAACACCACTTTGGTGGAGAGTAAAGAAAATGCAGTGGGCCGAGGATTTCACAGGACACTAGCAGCAATCGGTGCAGTGTTTAATGCTAGAATAAGCCGGGAAGCTTCGTTTTTCTTAACACATTAATGCACTAAGTAACGGCCTCTTTTACCCAGCGATACACAAGTATGAAGCAATAAGGCTGCCGAAAATAACCCACAACTCGTAAGGGCCACCAAGATTGGTTAAGGTCCCCCCCCCCCCCCCCCCCCTCTCCCCCCCCAAATAATTTGTGGTCCTTTTTTTCGTAGCCTCGTCCTTTTTTTTTGTGGTGTAGTACTTTAATACAAACACCACTAAAGTACTGCAATACCCTTGCATGTCACCTTGAGATGGCTGCAAAACATGGCATTTGTACATGAGCATCAAGAACACTCTATGCGAGCCAATCTGCGGGAACAGCAGGCAAATGTGACTTTAATAAAGGAAGGCTTTTTTGGCACAAAGCCCCCCCCCCCCCCCCCCCCCCCATCCCATTTTTTCGAGATGTCACGTGCTTAAACCAACTCTTTATTATAATTGCCGAAGTCATCTTAAAGCATCTGCCAAAACCGCATGTTTCAACACTAGCAAACGCTAAGTTCACATACTACCGGGTGAATCATTTCTGATACTCCATGGGGTACATCACAGAAATGATTAAAGGAATTAACAGCATACATATGTATACATACATATGTTTATATATATACATATATAAATATAAATATAAATATAAATATAAATATAAATATAAATATAAATATAAATATATATATATATATATATATATATATATATATGTGTGTGTGTGTATATATATATTTATATATTTATATATCTAATTATTTATTTTTATTTATATATATATTTATATATTTATATATATATTTATATATATATATATTTTATTTATTTATAATGTATCACAATGGGGCAGCGGGATGGCAGCAAGACAGGTCGATCTGTGCCGTGATGGGCCGCCTGACCCTTTCACGGGGGCATGGACTCACGGTTGGATGCGCTTCCCGGCCGCCAGGTGGAGGCCGTGCTATACGACCGCTACGGCGCGATTTCTGATCTCAACCCGGAGGACCCGCTGTCGGATCAGTCCGGCACGCTGCGGCTGCCCAACATCGAGCAGGGCGTCGTCATCAGCCCCATCCTGCAGGCGGTGCACATGGCAATGGCGTTCCCGGCGGGCAGCGACATCCTGCCACTGGTTGATTACGCCCTGCGGAGCCATATCCTTCAGGGCAAGGCGGTGTTTAGGTGGGCTGCCCGCTGAATGAAAAAACCTCAATCAGAATGGTTTTATAACTCGAAAATCGTTAATTTAAAACCAAAACAGCAAATCTAAGCGTTCATATGATATTGATGCTTTATTTTGATACGGGTGACAGAACGGCTAATCCAGTTTGAAAGAGTCAAGACTTAATTACATTTCGATATGAAGTTTTATTTTTTGAGGCATGTTTGCGTAAAAACAATCGGCCTAAGTGATATCAAGGGACGACGATGAAAAACATAGTATAGTAGTATAGTGGCAGTGACCTAGGGCTACATCCAGGCACGCAAGTGGGGTCGCGTGATGCCCTGTAGCTAGCAGCCCCCCAGGCCTCCGGGCTGGGCGCGTTTAACCATACCATAATAGTGACAGCATTGCTAGCGAATTACCGCACCAACCCCCAACCGCCCCTCGCCGCCCTCATTTACAATCATCCAGCGGTACTATCCGTCCCTCCTGGCCACCCGTCCTCCCCGATAGCATCATGCTGCTTGCTTGTCATGTTCTGTGCAGCGAGTACCAGCGGCAGGGCTGGAGCATTGAGATCGCGCGGGAGCGGTGGCTGGACGGCGATGACACGCCGTACGAGCCGATCGTGAAGTCCGGGGAGGAGGAGAGCACAGCCGGCAGCTGGTGGTACCTCGGCTTCACAGCCATGCTGGTGCTGCTGCACCTTGGCATCCAGGTAGGGCGCACTGCACGCGCACGGCTCGCCTGTCTGCCGCCATCGTTTGCGACAGCTTTGCAAGCGGCGGAGCGGGAAAATGCCGGCTGCTTACGGATGTGAAATTTGTAGGTGATCAGGCATGAGCAGCGGGGACGTGTATCGTGTCGGGGCGCACAGCATATGGTTGAGGCGCGGCTTAATGCTACCTGTGTGACAGATGCATTGAGTGTCTGATAGCATGCCGCGCTGACGGTCTCCCGCAGGTCGGCGGCCTCTGGTGGCGTTCACGGAAGTATATGAGCGAGGAGGAGGAGGAGGGCACCGAGCTGGGCGGGCTGAGGTCGGCGTCTGCGGATGCGCACCACCTGCCAAGCTCCTTCGACGTGCCGGCGGCGGCGATGGGGCGCAAGACACGCATGGAGATCATGCGCAGGGAGGGGCGCTCCTTTGCGGCGGCGCTCAGCATGTACAACAAGCTTGGCGCCGCCAGCGACAACGCGATCGTGTCCCATCGCGCCATCCGCTCGGCCAGGCAGGACCCCAGCAACGACGGAGAGCTCGCCCTCCGCGCCGACGGCCGCAGGGCGATGCGGCCCGGCACAGCGCCCGGACAACTCCCTGCGACTAATCCCCTTACCGACGCCGTCGCCACTTCGGCCGACGTCCGCAAGATGCGCATCGAGATGGACCAGGTGAAGCGGATGCTGGAGGCGCTCACGTACAGCGTGGGCAAGCTCACGGGGGAAGCGGCGACGTCACCGGCAGTCGTCCCTATGCGGCTGTCGCCGCTCTCGCACCCGAACGCGCCGACACGCGTGCGCTGGAGTGACGACGCGTAACGATTTCAATGCACCTCAGGGCGCCCCCACCCCGCCGAGAATGCGCATTGTAAACCGGCCCGCTTTCATTGTGTATGAGCGTAGGCCCTCGTGCCGTGTAAACAATTCCTTCCTAGCATCGTTCTCTCTCGGAAATGCAGCCACGCGCCGCACCCACACCTCGCGAGCGCAATGCAGATGCGACCGCCACATCAACGGCAAGTGGCCCCGTAACTACGCTGCAATACTATTCCGGCATTCCGGGACCCGCCCTGCGCGCCTTCTTTGAAGATTCGAGAAGCAACAATGACGGTGCTGTATAACCTGCTGCCATGGTACGTGCATTGCTGTGCGCAACGCGCCCAGGTCGATCCTGTCCCAGTATGCATTACAGCGACCCTGAAAGGCCGCCCCCAAGGACGACGATGTCGAGGCGAGAGGCGACACTGGAGCCGGAGGCCGGAGATATCATGGGTGGTTATTGCCGCCGTGCACTACCGCAGCCAATGTCGACAAGCGATAACCGATAATCCAATCAAATACCCCAAGGCCAGGGACTCTTTATCCTGGGAGTGTCAATGGAGTGAGGTTACCCCCCGGGGCCGGGGGTGGGGGGCCGGGGGGTTCACCGGCCTGGAGCTGAGGCTTTGCGTCTTTTTTTACGTCGGAATAAACCAATGAGGCACCATCCGCCGAGGAGCAATAACGGCATTATGCCACAAGTACTTGCTAAGATACAAATTTATTCACTTTTGCCCCGCCGCATAAATAAGTGATATCTTATGTCAGAATTAATCTGGCATAATGATCCCCGGCGGCCCAGCGGGACTCGTGCACACCCCTGGTTGAGACCCCCTCAGGCGTTCGAGTACACACGCAAAGTCTCCAACCGCAGGGACGGGGCCGCATCCCAAGCCACGCCGGTGGACGCTTGGACAGGTGGACGAGTCGGCATGAAATCCCTCGGAAACCGATGGAGCCAGGTCGGCGTAAGAGCTTGTCTGCGGCCGCCCTCGATGACGTATAATCGCCTCTGTGACACTGTCGTTCATTGCGACCGGCAGAATGACAAAACGTTTGCTGTCATGCTGATGCCCGCATGTACTAGGGATTTACGGAAGTACTGTGTCAGGGTTACGTTACCACTCAAGTCAAATGAAGGCTGCCACGTGGTGCAGTTTCGTGATCCTCAGAGTTTAAGCAACTTTTGGGGGTCACATAATAATCACAAGGTCAGCGAGGCCTCCTATTGATCAGCATAGTTCAGAATGCGAATGAAGCCGTACGCCTGGCGATGACTTTTGCAGTGGAACTCGGTACAGAAACGTCGAGGAAGGTATCGCATTCAAATGTCATGGCCGGAGCGCATAAGCTGACACTACTTGCCTTAGAAACTCTACGTAAGTGTGCCACTTGCGCGCGCTTGACTGTCCCAGTGTGAGTGGCAAAGGGAACGGTCCTACGCTTCGTCGCCCTGATGGAGTCGGCTCCAGATGGACTTACGCACAACACCCCGGTGCGCACGCGCTGCCTGGGCTGAGTCCGCTACACATACCAACGGGGCATGTGCCCTCCTCGTGTGCCCCCGCCAGACACTGGGGATCGGGTCACCAGGCCAAGGCAGGGCAGCCTGGCAGCCATCGCAACATGTCTGCGCAGGCATGACACGGCCGGCTGCGTGCCGACCCCAAACAGCGGCGCGGCTGTGTGCCCGCCTCGCGCACACCCCACGGCGCCAAGCCACATATTTATCGGGTGGGATTCCAGTTGATGCGCCGCACGACCGAGTGTGGAGGGAATTATAACAGTATGGCAGAACGGGAATAATAAGAACTTATGTTCTTATAACTTCTGTTCATAATAACCCCCCCCCCCCCCCCCCCCCATTGTGCTCCACTCAGGTACTCTCTGCCCGACTGCGGGGGGCGCGGTAGTGATGATGAGAAGGGTAATGATGCGGACAATGAGAACCTGCCCCGCCTGCCAGACGCCGGGTACAGACAAAACCACATCGGAACTTGCGCGGATGTGAAAATAAGTTACGCCCAGGTTGAGGCTGCTGGTGAGGGTACGTGGAGGCGCCTCGGCCCCCGGCCCCCCGTGCCATCCTTATTATTGGTTGCTTGAATGCGCGTCAGGGTGTGTGCCAGGGGGGGGGGGGGGGGGCCACGCGTCGTGGGGGTGCCGCCATCGCGGCTACGGCTGCGCAGTGAGATGCATGGAGTTTGCTTTTGTCGAGCCCGGGACATGAGGGACAATGAGCTGAGTTTGTCGCTTTCGGACATGCGATTGGGTTTCTGGGGATCGCTGCAGCACATTCCTACAGTTGACGTGTTTTCACCCCTCATGGCGCCTCTTGGGGCATTGGAAGCAATATCTGTCGGGGAGGGGGCTGCAAACTTTACCGCAGAGGGTGTGTGTGTGTGTTGGGAAGGGGGGGGGGGGGGGGGGGGCGGCAAGGGTGGGGGGCAAGTTGAATTACAGTGGCGCGGGCCAGTGGGTGGGGGTACGGCTCCGCCCGCTCTACTTCTTCATCTTGGCCAGCGCCGCGGAGATCTTGGCGTTGCGCGTCTTCTTGGCCATCATCGCCTTGAAGCGGTCGAAGTCGGTGGCAGCGGACTTGTCCACCTTGGTCTGCAGCTTCTTGCCCCAGCCGCTGGCGGCGAACTTGGCCATCACGTCGTTGTCGGCGAGCGCCTTCTTCAGCACCGCCTTCTTCGCCATGCGCGGGATCTCCACCTTCAGGTCGGTCAGCGACAGGCGCTTGAAGCTGCGCGCGGAGGGGGGCAAAGGGGGGGGGGGGGGGGGCAGCTCAGGCCACCGCCACGAGCGGAATGCGGGATTTCTAGCCCCCCACCGGCATCGCTACTTCTACACCCAGCCGCCGCCTGCCCAGCAAAAGGGGGGGGATCCGTGACGCCCCTGCCCCACTTCCCGTCGCCCAAGCCTAGACTGTCAAGCACCTTGCCCCTGCGGAAGGCCACATAACGGCACAGGGCTTCCGGGGAGCAGCGCTGGGGCTTGGTGGTAGCTGCTGGCGGCTGGGCTCCACCAGATGGCCCCCCCCCCCCCCCCCCCCCCCTTAAATGTCTGTGGAGAGGCCACCGGGCAGCCCTGGTGCATCCCCGCTGGTGCCTGCTAGCTGGCTGCTCGGCGCGCGGCTTGGCGCCACAGATGCCCTCACAGCAGTACCAAGAGAACAGCAGTAAAGGGGGCATAAAATGGTCAATGTGACATCCTGGGCTGTGTGTCCCTTCGGCCCATCCCCCACTGACGCCGGCTGGGAGGGGCGGCCCCGCAGCCACAAAGCCTGCCAATCCGTGATAGCTGCGAGCCTGATAGCTGCTCAGCGCGCCTTTTCCACGCGGGGGGGCGTGGAGAAGAGAGGGGGGGGGGGGGGGGGGGGGGGGAGACAGGCGGTCCCCACCACCCTTTTTCGGGGGTTTTGCTGGACGGAGAGGGGGGGGGGGCGGTTCGCAGCCGGCGCCGGCTGACACCGAGCTGCCGATGCCCGCGTCGCCGCAAGCACGTCGCCTCCAGCTCCTGAGATCCCGGCGTTGGCGTGGCGCTGTACGGTGCGGTTGCGGGGGCGGGGCCTGGCGGGGGCGGCGCACCTCTCCACCCGGCGCGCCTGGTCGGGGTGGTCCACGAGGCAGCGGCGGAAGTCCACCACGTCGGTGATGATCACCAGCTTGCCGTAGTCAGGGCCATAGTTGACCAGGGCCAGGCGGCCGATCTCAACGTTGCGCGTGAAAGGCATCTTGGCGGGTGGGTGCTGCGGCGAGCGGCAAGGCGGCGGGCAGCGCGGCGGAGCGAGGGAAGGGGAACGGCAGCCGCCGCCGCCGGCATCTTACGAGCCGCCGCCACCGGCGCTCCCGGGCGCGGCTGGCGGGGGGCAGCGTAGCGCGCGCCGCCGCCCTACTTTGTACAGTACCGTACTGTTCGTTCGAGACAGGCGCGCGACTCAGGCGCGAGTGTACTGCGCTGCGGCGGGGTGCAGTGGTATCTACATGCTGGTGCTACGTGTTAGTCGAGTAGACAATGAGACGAACATCTGGAGATAAGATCACAGGATCGTAACGGATTCACGTGATAAATATATGTGAGAACAAGTTTCGCGCGCGAAGACAAGTTTCAGCAAAGTACGAGGTACTAAATTATCAATTCGTGGGGTGCTTGTTGGTCCGGATGAAACATTTTAGCATTCTTTCCAAACATGTATTCGTCGATAATTTAAAACCCGTACCTGTACGTACCTAGCGACTACCTGCAGCGAATTAATCTGTATACAGGTATTGGTTTCTAGGGTTTTTAGGGTTATAGTAGTAGCTATAGCTCTAGTCGCTATCTCCTTATATGGAGATACAGGGATACCCAGCCAAAGTACTAACTGCAGCCCTGGGACCAATTGCGAACGGGTGTATCAAAAGTATCCAACTGCCCCTGTTTCAGCCTCCCTGAGGGCATCAACCATGATGCCAATGGGGGGAATCCCGGCCGTTAGATCATATCTAAGCTACCTGGAGCCCTTGGGTTGTGTTGGTCAGCGTGCGATGGGCTATGGTCATGTTAGTCAAAGCGTCTCGTTGTTAGCAAGATCGCCAGTGTCTCATTCCACCACCAAACTACCACAACCCACCCCAGACTGCCACATTACCTCAGGACACCAACTGTGCCCCACCAAGTGTCCCACCTTTGTCGATTGCAAGCGGCGATGGCGCGTCTGTGTTGCGGTCGTGGCGATGGCAATAGCGCGCCCAACGTGAGCGATGCGCACATATTTCAAACCCCGGCACCCACCCCCTACTCCACCCTGCCTCTTAGTCGAGCTCTAGCGCAGGCACTACGCCTCCAACAAGTCAAAAATCCGCCTCATTATCGTTCCACGTCGTCGATTTGCCTCTATGACTGCGTGCTGATTTGTCACCGTGTGTTTCCGAGGTAGACGAGTTCCGCTGGCTCCGACCATCGCGGTGGCCACCAACGATATTGCCGATGAACCACTCGCCGCCCTCACTCCACTGGAGGACCGGTGCTCCAACCGACGTGCTTGCCAAAGGCCCCTCCCGTTTCACAGCCTCTCGCACCGGGAACGTATGGACTTCCATGATCGTGCTGCGGAGGTGGCGGTGAAGCGGCCGGAGCTATTGTACCTTGCGGCGCGCGGCCGGGGTGGTCGCCGCGCAGTTCAATGTCCGCATCGAGGACTGCGACCTAAAGGCCATCAAGAACGCCGTCTCCCGCCGTCTCCTGCCGCTGCGAAGCAACTCGCCATCCTCAAAGCCTACGTTCCGCCTTCCCTCTTGCCTCAAGGTCAAGAGAACGTGCTCCTTATTCTTCGACGGTCACCGTGCATGAAGCTCCCAGTCACGTTCGGGGCGTCAACCTGAGCAAGTCGGGGCGGAAGAAGATGGACACCATCTCGGCAGCCGCTGATGCCACCACCAAGGGCTTCAAGGGGCGGGCCAGATCCCATCAAGAGTATCCGAACCTCCTCAAGGAAGCCTGCAAGGTTGCGACGGGCAACAAGCTTCCGAATGGCGTGTCGTATCCGACCGCTGGCAAGTCGATGCGAGCAGACATGCACGACAAGGGCATCTCCATCGGCATGCGCACATGCACCGGCCACATCATCAAGAGAGCCATCGCGAACGACGGCGTTCCACTCACTCCACATAAGCCAGGAGGCATATTCGTGCCATCGAGTCTTGAGGACCGCATTGCCACTGTTGTGAGGTGGTTCCGGGATCGGAAGCACCCCGTGTTTCCTGACGATGTTAAGGATTGGGCGAATTGAGAGATTGCTGGCACCATCTACGTTGACAACTTTCCTGATGGCAAGGTTACCGAGGGATGGTACCGCAGCTTCCTTCGCCATCAAGGCATGTTCACTGGACACTTGAGACCCCTGGAGATCGCTCGACACGAGTGCCTGACGGAGCAGAACCTAGCTGACTAATGTGAGGTAGCCAAGGGCGTGCTTCTAAAGGCTGGTGTGGCAAGGGTCAATCATGATTTCCAGCCACATGTACCATACAGTCGGGAAATCCTCATCACTCACCCTGAGAGCATCACAAGCTACGATGAGACGAAGCTAGAGCTGGACTGCACCAAGGGCGGTAAGGGAAAGGGATACATGATTGTTCGCGCATGTCATGCAAATGATGGTGAAGGTGTTGTGCCGAAGACCACATCATGTGCGAGTGCAGCCTGTGGCCGCCGTGGAGATGTCAAGGCACTACCCCCCATGATTGTGTTCTCCTCTGGGGAGACATGGGACCCCGAGTGGTGCCCCCACATTGTGCATGATGACCTCAAGGACAAGGATGGCAATCCTCTGCCCTGGCACCACCAATGCAATGACAAGGGATCGATGAATGAAGATTTTTGCGTCGCCTACATGCGAGACATCCTGTGGCCTGCCATGGGATGCCCACCACCACGTGACACCCACCCTGGCCAGCAAGGTGTTGTGATATGTGATGGTGTTGGTGTGCATGTTGGCATCTCTGTGTTGGAAGAGGCTATCAAGAGGGGGATAGAGATCCTGCTGCGGGTGCCAAACCTGAGCTTCAATAAGCTGCAGGGGGAGGACCTGATAAGCTTCCTCGTGCTGAAAGTATGTTGCTGTGTGCTTCCCATGTGCCCAAATGCATGCTAATATGTTATAATGCGCAATGCTATTGTATGCTGCCAATGTGTTTGCATGCAATATATGGGGCTGAGACAGTGCGTTGCAAATTATTTGTTACATAGAGTGAGTGGAGGCCAACCAAGCTAGCCAAGTTCACTGAGCTGAACCGTGGCAGGCGGGAGGCTGGCCGCAAGATGCTGACGCTAGGCTTTCAGCACCTGGTGCTTCATTTATTCCTTGCAGGAAGAATGCCTTCAGTGAAGAACGCAACATGAAGGGATGGGACCTGGAGGGATGCGTGGCATTCACCAAGTATCGGCTCTAAAAGTTCAGAGGCAAGCAAGGAACATCGTGGACAACACGCCCCTCCAGCGGCAACCCGTCCTCGCGCGCGTCCCAAGTTTCCACGCTTGCTCCTGGATTGTCTACGGAGCAGTAGCAACCTTCATCAACACCCCGTGATGTCAATCCTCTGAAGGTGCCTGCTGATGTCAAGGATGTAGTGGTGGAGGCTGCCAAGACTGACAACGTGCCCCTGTCACGGGCTCTGCACGCTGACGTCGATGTTGGCGCTGAGCACGCACATGTTGCGAGCGACCAACCGCAAGCACTAGCTGGGACAGACAGCGCCTCCCTGCAATCTCTTGCTGCTAGCAGACAACCTGAAGCTCATAGAGTGGGTCAAGGTGATGAGCGGTTACTTGGAAGCTGCATCAAGGGATGAGCAAGCAGACGCAGCCCGTCAAAGAGGCCGCGTATCATCAGCGAAGGATATGTGAAACCAAGTTGGGAGTGCAACTAGTGATGCAGCATCCATCGCCAACGCCCGTGCCGGAGCTGATGAGAGGAAGAGGAAGGCTGATTCAACTTTCGCAAACAAGCAAGCAGCTGCGAGCAAGAGGCGGGAGACCACGGCATAGTTATGTACGTGCAAACGGGGTGGAGCTGCTGACATAAGCAGACATGGCTGAGTGGCCCTAACTTCATAATTAAGCTGAAGGCCGCCGGGCTCCACGACCTCATCCAAGCCTCCAACCCCCAAGCACCGCCCCCAAAGGCTTGAAGGAAGCACTCCTTGCGAAGGTCTTGACTTCACCCTGTCGAAGGTCAAGCAAGCTTTAGCCGGCTACGCGGCCACACAGTCAGTGCTCTCGTCCGCGGGCGGGCCGTCGGTGGTTGGAACGCATCCGGCGCGGACCGCGCCACCTGCCCCGACACAAGCACCACCGCCCCCTGTGGCCGCGCAAGAGTTAAGCTTAGAGTACATAGGCGACTCAGGCGACCCTATGTTAGAGGGCCATGACACATAGCGGGTGGCCAGTCGGTGGGTGTCATCCGGCCATTGTAGGTATTCCGGCTGGAGCGGTTTTGCCGGTCCGGTCGAGCTTATTAAGTCATTTAGTGTCCCACTAGACCCACCTCATCGCCAGTCCATAATACACCCATTTAGCCACCATAAGTGCACATGTCCATCTGAAGGAGCGTTAAGGACCTCATAAGGAACATTTATTCCCCGTGGTTCGACCTTAGGCATGGCCTTTTCGAGAAAGGTAGCAAAGCCCTAAGGGAATAATGGGACAGGCGCAGTGCCCAGGCATTTAGTAATTGTTGGCGGGTAAGGATTGCTGGCACTTTCCGTTATTCGCGCGATGCCGCGCCCGCCGGCTACCAGAAATCCTTATTAGCGACTAGTACACGTATTATTTATACTTTTGCAAGTTGCAAGCAAAGCACGCGCCGCGCGCTGCCGATCGTGCGTTGGCGCGCAACACGCGCTATGCTGCGCCCTGCGCGCGCTCGGCGGGGTATCAGTACCGTAGCGCAGTACTCACACTGTCTCCTACTCGAGCCTATGCTGCCCGCCGCGGCACGCGCCGTAGACCATGCGCCGTGGCGGCATGCCCATCGGCATGCGACGCTTCTTGCCTATACCCGGCCTCTCCCTTGGACGACCCGCCACGAGTAGCAGAACAAGCGACGGGGCCGCGGCTACAGTCTGCTGTCTCTGATTCCTGCCACCGTAGAGCGACACCGCCCGTGCCTGCGTGAGACTGCCACCGTCGGCCCGCTACCAGCTGGGCGGCGGGCGGGATGTCGGCCGAGGAGGCGATCGCCTTCGACTGGGATGAGGGGGGGGAGGTTGAGCGCGCGGAGACGGTGCTGGGCACGTTGGAGACGCTGCTCGGCCGGCTGGACGCGCACATTGACCTGGTTACGCGGCAGGACGAGAGCGTGCCACACGTGACGGAGCTGGTGATGCAGGGCTCGCTGGCGGTGGTGGACATGCTGTACGCCGGGCGGGAGGACACATGCGTGGACGCGATAGGCTACTACCAGGTAAAGGGCGGGACGCGATCGGCTGCATTCGTGTCCAGCTACCTGCTAGCCATAGTGAGGCACGGGAGGGGGAGTCGTTTCAGGGCATCGCCACCATGCTGGCAATCGGGGGGCGCGGTAGCCGGCAGGATGGGTGACGCAGCTGCAGCGGCCAGTGGAAAATTTCCGGCCATTCGCGGCACCGCCCACTGACCGCAAATGCCTCCACATGGGGCCCACAGAACAGCTGGGAGGCGGACCTTGAGCCGGAGCCCGCCCCGCTGGACGTCTGGGCGCGCGGGGCGGTGGTGGCGAAGCCCACAGCGCCGCAGCCGCTCACCATGAAGCCGCGCAGCACGATGAGCCGGCCAGGCTCGCTTGCCTCCTCGCTGACAGGCCTCCCGCCCGCAGTGGAGGACGACGCGCAGAGCCGACTTACAGACAAGACGGCTACCAGCAAGCTGAGTAGGCAGGGTGCCAGAGGTATGAGGGCGCCAACTCATCATTACTCCCCCCCCCCCCTTCCCCGGGCCCCATTGGCGGCATTACCCGCAGCCATCACTGAAATGCCGCTGCCACCATCGGCATGACCTCTCCAGCACTAAGGTTTGTGCATTGTCCGCCCTTACGCAGCTTCTCAACCCGCAACGCCGAAGGAGGATCCCCCTAAGCCGAAGCTCAGTCCTGAGGACCTGGAGCGGGAGGACCGGCTGCGCGAGGAGGTGAGCGGGCCGCGCGCTTTCACTGGAACCCTTTGACCCGCCTGCCCCATAGGCCCTAGTGCCCCTGCCAGAGCGTCCCGGTGATGCCGCCGCCCTCTTCATCGGCAGATTTCCATCCGGCGACACCAGAAGCAGATTACGCAGCACCTGCTGGCGACGGAGGAGAAGGCGCGGCAGGACCTTGCGGAGCTGCAGAAGAGCCTGAAGGGCAAGGACTACTCGTACGACCACAAGGGGGAGGTCGTCATCATGGCCAAGGTGGGCGGCGCCCGGATGCCTCCTCCCCCCCCCCTTCGCCCCCAGCTGGCATCCTCTGTGGGCAACACTGGGAACCCTGAGGGGGATAGCCAAGGGCGCGTCTGACCCCCACACCCCCGCCCTCCGCCCCCCCTTCCGGATTCCCATCACAGATTGACCCCGGCCGGATGCCGTCACTTCTGACGAAGCCCGCCGCTGCGGTTCGCGACCCGTCGGAGGAGGACGCTGACCGGCCAGGCAGCCGCGGCGGCGCCAAAGGCGGCAAAGACTCCAAAAAGGGCGCCGCTGCCGGCCGCGGGAAAGGTACGCCCACAGACCCCCCTGCCGCCGTTCCGCTGTCGGGGCTGTCTCCATCCGTGCCGCTGAGGGGCTTCTGGTGTGCAGGCGGGGCGGCCGCGGCACCGGAGCCGACATTCATCGAGAAGCCCAACGAGGCGCAGCCGGCGCCCACCGAGACGATCAAGCCGGCCACTGGCGTGACGCTGACGACGGTGAGCGCAACCCTGCCGGCCCTGCGTGGGCTGGAGCGATGCCGCAGGTGCTCCGCTGCTCGGTGCACCCGAGATGCAAATTGTGCCACGGAAACATGGCAAATGGTACTGTGACTAAACAGTCTATCAGGGTGGAAGCTCGTCAATTAGAAATAGATTAGAAAAGAATATAAACGTGTTGATAGTTTGGATTGCTTTGAAAGATAGCCAACGGATACACCGCAGTCGCATTGCGAATCGATATTGGAAAGCACTATCAGGTAAATTGTCCGAGTTTGCACTGCCCATTCATTTAGGAAAAGTATAACGGCATTGTTTGAAATTACATAGAGATGCCAGGAATGCGGAGCCTATGCACGGCAACAAGCAGATGGCGTTGATCATACTGATGGCAATGATTACGCGTTTTTCAATCCTTATAAGGTATAACTAAACGCGTAAAAGATGTGTATGCATACAGGTACTGGTGAGGATTACATAGCGCGTTTGGTATATGAATTATGTTGTTAGGATATTTACAAACGCCTTTAAGTACAATCAGGTTTACTAGACACAAAGGATGACGCAATTCTTCCCGCGTCTGAACAGTCTATTACGATGGGACCTTAGCAATAAGAATACAAAAATGCAACAATCGCATAACATAATTGAATAGAACAGAAAAAATCGCTAGAAGAGTGGCAAAACCCGGCCAGATACCGCCGTTTAGACTCTTTTGCCACCGACTATGCGCTGGCTGAGGCCAGGGTGGGTGCTGGTGTTGAGAAGTACCCTGCCTACTTACACGCAGCATACCCGATATAGCATTGACGATGGCAGCCACACGTAGGCGCAGCCGTCATACAGTTGAAAGCGCAGACATGAATGGGAGGGACAGCGAAGTGCCATGATTTACGGTGGTGATGGTACACAACTATTTGTGGAAGCTGGCATGCGCGCATAGACATGCCTCGATGGGCCCAACCCCGCGCCGCCCGTGCATGAGGCCGGACTGCCCTGGCTGCTCACGCCCCCACCTGACACAATTACGCAGGGCCGCACCACAAAGAAGGGCGGCGCGCGCAAGACCGGCACGCTCACGGACATGAGCCGCGAGGAGTACACCACCTGGATCCGCGAAACGGGGCACTTTGAGGAGCTGCCGGAAAGCGCGCAGGTGCGGCGGCCAGCCGGCTTTGTATCTTAGTTAATCAGATACGCTGCGGATGTATGTACAGCGGAAAACTAGCCGATGTGCAGACGAGGACCGGAGTGGAGGTCCTACAGATCCTAAATAGGTTCGGTGTTCAATCCCTCGATTATAGCAATGCCAGCAGGGCTGGTCAATTTGTCATAGGAGGTAGTCGCTATGCGTACTCAATCCTCTAACACAAATGTTGCTCTTTTTCAGCTAGATTCCGTGCGAGCTGGTATAGTGTCATTTATTGGATGCACTCGGCGGTGTTATTTAGTCGTACTCAACGGCTTCCCTGCGTATCGTGCCTCCTAGATATGATAGCTGTAGTCCTCTGCGCTTACCGTGCCGTCGCTGCGTATGCTCTCGGAAGTTCCAAGCCGAGCAGCAGCAGAAGCTCGCAACGCAGCGCGAGCAGTTCCAGGAGATGCAGTCGGCGCGCCAGGAGTCGGTGTCCCTGCGGCGCGCGGACACGCTACAGGCGGAGCAGGCGCGGCGCACCGCCTCCAGCGGGCGGCGCCCCTCCACCGAGAGCTCCGACGGCGGCGGCCCGCTCGGCCTGGGCGTGGCCTCCAAGGGTCTGCCGCCCTGGATGGAGGACGCCGAGCCAGCGCCCAAGGCGGCCCCAAAGCGCGAGCCGCGCCGCGCCGACGTCAACAAGCTGCTTACCACGGCGTCCGACTGGGGCAACAGCGCGGGCAAGAAGCGCGAGGAGACGGACGACGACGGCGGCAGCCTCAGTCCGGGCAAGCCTCCCATGCGACCGACCATCGAGCTGCGGGAACGCACCGGTACGTGCCTCCCCCCCCCCCCCCCCCCCCCCACACACACACACACCCTCTTGCCACCTCTCCACCCTCACACCACATTCTGCATCTGAGATGCCGTCACGCCACAGTGACGACTCTTTCCAGTATATGCTGAAATTAATGCTACCAGTAGGTCGCTTCAATATTGGTAATAAAGCAATGCGACAATGTTGATACGGGTACTGTAACGATGTAATCAAATGTATATTCATGCGTACTGTATTCATTTGTGCACCCCTACCTGGACTCGACCTGCCCACATGGCCCGCTGCCAATGCGCATGCCTGACGCCATTTCATCCATCCCCGCACTGCCCCCCCTCCCCCACCCCCCCCCCCTCTCCTCCTCTCATCCCTTTCTCGCGGCGTGCTCTTGGCGCCATGCAGTGGGCAAGGTGCCGCGCCGCCCCCGCGACCGCCAGTATGGCTACATCACTGAGCGAGACCTCCAGGTGAGACAACCCTAACCAAGTAACCTGCACCCAGCCCCAGCCCCATTATGTTGGAATCCCAAATGCAGCTGCCTCATCAGTGGTGTGGGGGGTGCTGGCAGCTGCAAACACTGATCTGCCCCGACCCATGTGCGCAGGAATACCAACCCTGATGCACCCTGAGCGCAGGACGGCCTGTTTTAGGCCCATGACCAACTTGTAACAGAGCACCGATTCCTTTCCGTTCAGACTACGCAGCAAAGGTCGAGCTGCTCCGCTGGCTCTGATGGATAGGTCAGCTGGTGGCCCTGTGGCAATCCTTTCTACTGCTTTGAATTGTATTATGTGCCCGCAACTGCTCATCCTCCCACGTGTAACCAGGGAATATGAATCGCTGGATCGCGAGCTGTATAGTTCAGGCTCAGCATCAAACGCCACTCGGAATGGTCCTCGCTGATATTTCATACAAAAAAACCTAAAGTACATCGCCGCAGTCGTGATGATTAACTTTTTTTTCCGATATATCAGCACGCATTAGATCCAATTACGATCGGGCTACAACGAAACATGACACAGCCAGCGTCAAGTAATAAAGTGCAGATCCTTGTAGTTTCATACAAGCATTGAGTGTGTGTGTGTGTGTGGTCGTATTCCTAGTTTTTGTACAGTATCTGTAAGGAGGCGGGTATAAAATGCTAAATCGCAGTCAGGGTTTGCTGGTGCTATAACAACGCGTGGTCAGCAATATGATGTCGTTGTATATCCGCCCCGCATCACCGCTGCCGCCGGCGCGCGCGTGCCGCTTTTCAACAAACCCTGTGACACGACCTAAGCGACAGAGCCCGCGACGACACACCGTCGCTACGATTTTACGTCGGTTAGTACCAATACGATCACTTTCTCAGCAACAATTCTCGTGGGTCAGACCGCTACGCTGCGGGAGTGCGCGAGGGGTGGGGGCGCCTTCTGCTGCTGCTGGCCACATCTACAATGCATACGCCCGCGTGACAGAACAGGAGGCGGCGGGTACACCGGGCTCGCATAAGAAGCTGACAGCGTTCTTGGACCATAATACCAACAACTCTCGAGGTCAGGATGAGGTGAGCACTCTCCATGTCACTTTGGTACGAAGACACCCGGACACCCGGATGAGAAGCTTCGACTGGCGCTTGAGCGCCATGCGCAACTGGGAAACGACGATGCCAGTCCCACGCCTCCTCATGTACAGACGCATGCCTCAACTGCGGATGTGACAGTGGTTTGGGCCCGGCTTGGTGTGTATGGAGGCGAAAGAGGACATCCCATGGCAGAATTGGCGAGGTGTCCATCACTCCGCAGGAGCTGCGGGAGGTCGCTGCCGGGTACTTTTTGCCTAGCCCACATGCATGGCCCCCGTGATTGGGAGCCAGATCATTTATTTGTTCTCGGCAGAGCACAACTCGGTCACTGTCGACCTCTTTGGCGACGTGTTCATGAGCCTCACCGCACATGGCGGCGCTTAGTGGCGTATGCAACACCATGCCATCGCAGACGCCTTTCGCGGTCATGGTGTTCGCGATTCGGGCATCCATGTGCGCCGAGCAGTGGAGGACCTGTTCTAGCAGGCAGTGCCTCTGGGCAACACCGTACCCGGGATGAACTCAAGGGCATGGTGCCAGACGTAGAGCTCCCCCTCCCGGCGTTCAACGCCGTGACTAGGAGGTATTATTCTACGAGGCTTGAAGCCCACGCTGTTGGAGTTCACGACCATGCGGTACGGGGCCAAACACCCGGCAGCGTCCGAACCACGGCTGTGGATCGATTTGGGCGCATCATGTTGGGCGACATTTAACGGAGCCTAGCATCAGTTTGGGATGCGGCGTGGCACAATACGGATGAGAAGGGACAGCATGGCTCACTTCGAGACATATTGGACGTGTCGGAGTACATGGTCTGTTGGCAGGGTGAGCGAGCGAGGTGATTAGCAATAGTAGTATATATATACCGTGCGCCGCATTATGCGAGCTGTCGCATGTATGGCAGCGGATCGAGGTCCGCCCTCTCGTCGCGGGGCACCACCCGAGCTCATCAAGAGGCCTTGCTCGCGTGAGATTTAATTAGGCTGCTGAGCTTGGTGGCGCCTCGAGGGCGCGCGGGCACGGTGCCTCGTCAGGCGGCGTAGATTCGCCCGTGAACCCGATGCCGGAGCTGCTCAACATGGCCATGGATTACCCTCGCACACACGTGAACGCGGGGCCCGAACTCTCAACCGGGCGCGCGTCACTCATCCGTCCCGTCTCGTGCGGGTTGCGGGCCGCTTTTCAGCCGATTGTGTTGATCTCCTCTTGCTGCTTTTGGCGGTACTGGGTAATCCTTATTTATCATGCTGAAGCTGTTGCGCCTTATTCCCTGTCGTTGGTTCAGCATACCAGTACGGTACCCGTATCTATGTACCTGTACGATTGATTTCTTGATTTCTTTGAGTCGACTCTCCTGTCCTTCCGGTCTGCTACTTGCGCTAATGGATGCCCTATGTCCGTGGTTGCCCTGGCCAAACCCCACCATGACGCCGCCCTTACCTACGCTCTCTCGTTCAAGGGCCGCGCGAGCCAATCTGAGGCTGCCCATGCTGCGTGGAGTGCCTACTACCTCTTGTTCTTCAGGTTGATATTGCGGCCCATGGCTGACTCCCCGCCGGGGTCTTTACCCCCCGACCCGGTGGCGGACTACCACAACAACCGTCTGTCGCATTGGGAGCGTGGTGACCTAGACACGTTGTTCGCCCTTGCGCGTACGCATGCATCTATTCGGGCTACTGCTCATGATTACGTGGCTCCGGCGTCGGCCAATTGTGGGGACCCACCGCCGGTTACCAAACGCCAAGCTGCTCGGGCCTCGGCATTGGCTGCGGTGGGCGAGTACAGCCGCGCAGCTGCCGGCCTTCACTCAGTCCCGCTCGCGCCCGCTGGCCCGCGGCTTCACAAAGAGCTCCTCCGCTTGCATCCCCAGACCCCAGACCCTGTTCCTTGCGCGGTGCCGGATCCGTTCTCGTTGGACCGCCTCACTTTCCCTGAGGCTTCGGTGGACGTTTGCGAGGTGTTGTCCAGCATCTCCAATGGTTCTGCCCCATTCGTCGACGGCATCCGCTTTGAGGCTCTCCGTGCCCTCCGCTTGCGCTCCCACCTCCGTGGCATAGCTGAGGCCATCGCGAATGGCCTGCCGGCGTCGCCCATTTCCTTTCCTCCACTACCTTGGTTCCCCTAGATAAGCTCACGCCGGCGGAGCGCAATGCGTTGGAACTTAGTGCCGGAGACATGAAGGGGTCCGTTCGGCCCATTGGCATCTGCAACGTGCTCGTCCCGTACGCTATGCATATGCGCGTCCTCTTGCGCGCTCATGGCGAGCTCATCGCCCAATGGCTTGCCGCCCGCGGCCAGTTCGGTATTGGCGTTAAGGGTGGCGTGGAATTAGTTCAATTCCTTGTGGGATCTTTCCTAGATTCGGATCCATCTCGTCTTGGTGCAGCTTGACGCCGAAAACGCGTTCAATTCCTTCTACCGCTCCGAAATGTTCCGCACACTGCTCGAGGACCATGTTTGGCAGCCTCTATTGCGTTCGCTCGGCGATCATGCTTTATGGTCAAGAGTCGAATCTGTACGTTTTCGACGGCTCCCAACCCGGTCCCTCTCTCCGGATTCCAAGCCGTCGAGGGGTCCGCCAGGGTTGCGTCCTCGGCCTCATCTCGTTCGCCGCCGTCGCTGCCCGAGTGTATGCTCGCATCGCCGCGCCTGCCCCCAGTCCCTCAGTGTTGGCGGCTTTCTCTAACGACGTCAACCTGGTCGGCACTGGTGACGGACTTGCGCTTGCTACGTGGGTGGCCCCGTCCGCTTTTGCCGCCGTTGGGTTAAGCGTCACCATTCGCAAACGACAGGCGTATTGTCAGCTTGGCTCTTTGTCCCCGTTCGGCGCCCTTCCTTTTGGGCAGTTGTTGCATGGTGTTGCAGCCTCCTCGTCCGGAATCAAGGTGCTTGGTGCCCCTGTGGGCTCCGCCACTTTCGCCCGGGACTTATTGTTGTACAAAACGGTCGAAAAATTTTACCAATTCGGCTCCCGGCTTATCGGTTGGGCCGACCACTTCCACTCCCACACTGCTACTCATTTGCTGCAAGTTTGCGGCCGTCGTTTCGGCCACCACCTCCGCTCCACGCCTCGGGACTTGGGTCGCTCTGAGGGTTATGGCGACACTATAACGTCCTTCCTTGAAGATGCAGACGCCGCCGCATTTTCAACGCTCGCCGGCATATGGGATGTTAGCCCCGACCTCTTGGACACGCCCTCCATCCGCACGCAGCTGTCCCTCCCGGTCCAATGTTGGGGCCTCGGCATCGGCGATAATGTGGTTAACGCAAATGCCTCCCACATCGGCGCTGCCGCCCTTGTGGTTGGCCGAGCTGTGATTTTCCTCTGTGCTCAACACGTCACCTTGAGCGACGCTGGCGCGTTCCTGTCCGACCCGTCAAGCGTATCCGGCCCTCATAGCCTCTACTTTCTTGGGGCGTCCTCGATTCACCAGGCTTTGGCCTCCCCAGCGTTGGAGCCCGATGCAGGCGCCAACATGTCGGCGCCGATGTGGGTTGTCGAGCTTCGCGCTGCTCATACCCGTGTCGTTGACGAGTGTGGAGACGCGGTGCTCGAGGATCTAGCGGGGCCGTTAGCCTCTGCCCTAAAGTTGCGTCCCTCCAAGCGCTCCCACGTTGCCCGTGCCGGTTGCTCGGCCGCTGGGGCTGAGCCGGCGTCTGCGATGCGCTCGGCGGCCGACCTCCAAGCTATCCCGCATTACTCGGACTTCCTCTTGCACCCCATGCGGAAAGTCCAGGAAACCTTGAGCCAGCATCGCATTCACACGGTCCGCTTCGCAAAGCTTGCTGCACGTTTGCCTACAAGCGGCCATGACAGCAAACGCTTCCGAGGTCGTCTCTTACGCGTTGCGACAGCGTTCTTGGTGACTGACCCTCCAAGTGAGGGTCGCCTTGGTGAAGTCCGTGAGCGTTCCCCTGAGTACTACGATTTCATGTTCCGCGTTGCCGCTTGCCGCTCATTTGGCCTTCCGGCAGCTCTTGTCCTCTCCCTTGGCGAGCCATGCCCTTGTGCTTTTTGCTCCTTCTCAGCAGTACAAGGTATGCTGGCCCGTTTTGAGGATGCTGACGTGGAATTCACTCCTTCAACTTGGGCGGTCGCGTACGCTGATCACGTGGCGCGTTGCTCTGGGGGCGACTCCAAGCACGCCGCACACGAGTGGGCGGCACTACATGGCCTTTCCGACGTTTCCCACGACGTGAAGTCCGCGCTGGGCGTGGGTGTCTAGATCCTCACGGACCCGTCGGTGCTTGTTTCTCTTCCGAAGGGCAACGAGGGTCAGCCGGCCGATGTTGGGCTTTTTGGGTATGTTGGTATCCGCGGGAACACGGTTGCTGTCGATACCACTATTGCCCCTATTCTCCGCGTGTCAAGCTCGGATCCAACGACTGCATTGCGGGCCGCAGAGCGCCACAAAATCCAGAAGTATGACGAGGGTGTCCGAAACGCCGCCGGCATGCTTCGCTTTGTTGATTCCTTTCGCCGTTTCCGAGTTCGGCTCGCTGGCCCCGCACGCTGAGGCCTTCTTGGTGGAGCTCGCAAAAGCTAGCCACACACACTGGCCAAAAAATGTGCCCTGTGTGGTCCCCATTGGTTTCATGTTTCCTTTTCGGTTTTTTCTAGTCGTTCCGTGGCTTTCATTTTCTATTCCCTAACTTTACCCTTTGGTTCCCTTGGCGACTTGGCGACTTCGTGGTTCCCTTGGCCCCCCCATGGTTCTTGGCTCCCTGGCCTCCTGCTCGACCTTGGTTTCAGGCTTATGTCTCTCGTTTGCTGGCAACCTTCCATAGTTGCTGTCAGTTCTGTTTTATTTAGCTAGCGCGCATTTGTTGAAGCCCTGATGTTAAAAAAAAAAGTTGTAGTCGCTGCCTGTACGAAGAGTACTCACACTCGTCGTTATGGGGAACTGCCTTTTTTGTAATTCACACTCGTCGTACGGGTACCCGAGCCTGGTATCACTGCAGCAGTAGTCGTAGCGCGCGAGGAGTTCTCGTGCGCGTTATTGCTGCCGCGCCATGATGGGGGTCCGAATGTCCTACCTGGCAGCTTCCAATCATTCAGACGTGCCACGTCTTCACAATATCCGACATGGCAAATACAAGCCACCAGGTCACGATGTGGTCACCGCTGGTGTGGCCCTGCGGTCGCCCACGAGCCAGGAAAAGCCCGCGCCCCAAGCCGATGGCAACACAGAAAGCGCACACACACTCGAGCAGACAGCCGTGTCGCCAGCACCGCCCCGTCCCCGACTCCCCTCTCGCGCGAACCCGCCCCAGACGTCACCCCCAATGGCCTGCGCTATGCGTCTCGCCGCTCGGCCGGCGGCCGGCAGCCGCGCCTCTGCTGGCGCCGCCGGCGTGCGCGGGTCCCCGCTCCGCCCGGCGCTGCGCGCCGTCGCGCCCGCTCGGACGACTCGCGCCCCCTTGCGGATAGCCGCCAAGGGTGAGCCTGCCCCCCTGCGCTGATCGTATCGAGCTGCCGCCACAGTGATTTCGCGTGAGTTGGCAGCGATCGTAGCCCGCTTTCAGGAGCGGGTGCCGAGGCGCCCGGCACTGTGCTCCCGGCTGATGCGGCAGCCCCTAAGGGTGGTAGGGGGGGCCGGGAAGGGGGCCGGCCCGGGGGGGGGGGGGGGGGGGATAGAGGGGATAGAGGGGAGCTTAATCCGCTATACTCTGAGGAACCTATGCCACACATTGTTTCAGGCATAGCAAATGTGAGATGTGCCAGATTTATGTGAGTGAGCAATGATGAGCCGCGACAGCTGCATGGCGACTTGCTGCCTGCTCATTCCATGCAGACGCAGAGGGGGGGGGGGGGGGGGGGGGGGGATTATGTTGACTCCGGTAATCTTGCGGTGGCCAGCAGGCGGTGACTGGACCGACGAGGACGATGCCGAGTTCGAGGCGCGCCTGGCGCAGCTCAAGACGGCTAAGGGCCAGACGCCGATGGGGCAGGGCAAGAAGTCGGAGAAGAAGGTCAAAGCCAAGGGCCCGGACGCGGTGTACACGCGTGCGTGGCCCGCCCGCCCGCCCACCCCCGCGTTGTGCATAACGCCCGGCATGCTCTCCGCCCAGTCACCATGCACACATCGATGACGGAGGGGTGCTTAAACTGAGCCTCGGGTGCGGTGTGGCTCTGCCTGCAGCCAAAACGTACGACTTCACTGGCGAGACGGTGTACTACGAGGGGCCGCCCTCCCGCGGCGACCTCGCCGTCAACATCCTGCTGGGCACCACGCTGCTATGGCTGGTAAGCGCCAACCGCCTGGGCCTGGCAGCATCTGGGATGTGCATCGGCGGTCATCACACCACAGCGGTGTGTGTGTGGGGTGTAGGTTCAACAGGGGGGGGGGGGGGGGGGGGAGGGTTTATGTCGCCGGTCGGATAGCTGATGCGCCGTCGTGCCGGCGCGCTGCAGCCCCTGACCTTCGCCGCAGTCGGCCGCGGAGCGTTTGTGAAGTACAGGTTCACCGACAAGCGGTTCTCTGTGGAGACCAACGCGCCCTGGCAGAGTGAGACTCCCCCCCCCCCCCCCCCCCCCCCCCTGCCCCCCATTGGCCCGTACTCCTCTCTGCCCTCACTCTGGCCACTTGTTTGGCGGCTATCTGTAGGCTACATGACGCCCTGCCTGACTGGACTGGTCTGCCCCTCCCCCCTGCCTTGTCATCCTTGTCTTTCCGACTGAAAATACCGCCAGCTCCTCATTGTGGTGGCCGACCATCCGCATTAATATATGTCATCGCGGGTTGATGTCAGATGCATCAACTGGGCCGCAGTGAATGAGTATAATCGATAGCTTAGCGAGCACTTGATCGATGAATCGATAGTCAGGGGGTGGAATGGAATCAGGGCTTGATTTGGTGGGTGCATCCGGCAAATCCCCCTGGTACCTTGAGGCATAATCAGCGTGGATCATGATATCGACCTTGCACATTGACTATAATCAATGGAATGTCAGATCAGGCGAAACAAATCAAAACATCGATATTTAGATAATCTCAAACAAATTACCATTCGTCATATTTGGCCCTCGGCCCTCGATGCGGGTCCCGTGTTAGCGGCTGCGTCCCTTTCCCGGGTTTGTGCTGAGCACTGACCATTTGCCGACGTGTTCCGCAGCGGAGAAGACGGACGTCGCGTACCCCGAGGTGGAGAAGGTTGTCTCCATCCCGCGCGGCATTGGCGCCTGGGGCGACATGGTGGTGACGCTCAAGAACGGCGACAAGGTGGAGTTCCGCGCGCTGGACCGGTTCAAGGAGCTGGAGAAGTACATCCTGGAGCGCCGGGAGGCGATGACCAAGTGAAGGGTGGGGGCTGCGTGGGTGTTAATTCGGCCGGCGCTCCGCCGGCTGCGGGGAAGAAGGCTGCCCATGTGCAGGTCTCCGCTGAGGCAGTGTGTCTACAGCTCAGGGCAGCTCCGGCAATGTCGTCAGGCGGGACTCGCGTTGCATCGACTACCGCGCCCAGCCTCTCACGATGGCGGGCATTGACACCTTTTGATGCGTGTAAACAGGTGATTGCTGAGTTTCATGGGGGTCGAAGTGTCGCATACCGCCATTCCTCGCAGCGCCAACCCTACACGTAGCAGCTTGCTTTTGTTTGTTAGTGGTGCCGGCAAGCAGGAGCGTAGCGTGCGCACGCACACAAACGCACAGCCGCCATGCGACCATACAATAAGCACGGGTGCTTCAACTGCATTTGCATCGGTACACCCGGGTAGGAACATACGATGTAGGCTCGCCCCAGTGAGTGTGTGTGCATGTGTGTGAGACCGCGCGCGCTAGTTGCCATCGTCTGCCAGCTGCCGCAATCGCCAGCATGCACATACAGCAATATAACATGATACAAACATGAATGTGTTTTCTGTAGTTCTGCGTTAGCATTGTATTCCCAGCAATATGACATATACTATGCTGTATGATGTATGTATACATTTTCAGCTTTTTACTGAAATTGAGGAGGTTTCGCTTAATAATTAAGGGTCAACAAAATTGTTGCTGGACAATGGACGCTTTATTTGAACAATGTGCCACGTGTTCATGCAACTATACACCTGCCCACAAAAGTCTTGCCCCCCTTGTCAAGCATCAATTGTATATTGGCCCATTATGAGCCCTCAACTTCGTTTCCGGCCGCGCCCTTCCATGTGTCATACGTGAACACGCCATCATGCGTGGGGGGAGCCCAAGGTGGCGTTTGTTGGGCTCTCGTAAAAGCCATACGTGTGCGTGTTATTGTTCACGGTTAGTAATGAATTTGATAACCCAATGTCACGAGGGCACGAATTTTTATATCGCACGTATATGCGTTCTATCTGTACGGGTGCACGCCAAGAGTAAACTCTACCATCGTAGAGCACATTCACAAAGGCGCGCTCTCCCCACCGTCGCCATGCAAGCAAGTGAGCAGTTCCCGCAAAACGGCCAATACTTCGATAAAGGCTTGCTCAAAAGCCGGCCCACCTACAGCTGCTGTCGGCATTCAATGCGCCCTTGGAAGAGCCGGGCTTCAGCCCAGCCCATACTGCGCAGGGGTGCAGCCCCCAAGTCAGCGGGTGGGTCCATATGGTCACCTGCTAGGGAATCCTCCAGGGTATGTGGTAGGGCTGGCCGTCAATACCCTCCCATATTCTGCTGTTGGGCTGCGCCTAGCGGGCCCCTTAGCGGGGAAAGTCCGCCCGCGCAGGGCGAGAACATCGGGTCGCGCGGTAAGCCACTGTACTAGGGTTTGTAGGAGAAACTAAAAATATTTGCATCGGGCGCCCCCTACCCCTCGGTTTTATTTCCACCGAGGGGCTCGGCAGGGCTCGAACCTGCGCAGAGCGGAATCACGAGCGTAACAGGCAGGCCCCACCTCCGCCACCAATCACATCTCAAGCCGTTGATGAATATTCTAAGTTAATTATATCATGAAAATGCGCCACTGTACCACTCGGCGGTCGAGCCGCCGGTGCTGACGTGGCAATAGGGACAGATGCGTGTACAGGTCAAGACTTACGAGGGGGACTGTAAGGTCAAAACATACAGCACGTTGCGCGCATCATGCTGCAGCATATTGTACGCCAGCAACGTCATGTTGTGTGATGTCCCAATACATGCGCTGATATACACCATCCGCCCGACGATGCAAGATTCCCATCATCCCTCAGACGAGATAATGCAATATAGTGCTGGTGAAGTGTGTGCCCCATTCTCCACCAGCGTGATTCATCATGATTGGGTAGCGTGTTCATAATGATTACGTACAGCCCGCGACTACTATAGCGCATAGCAGCATGTACATAGTGACTACTACCAGCACTCAATCACTATACTTTGCACATATCATGCCGCCGCCCACCCTGCTCAAGCGATGCACATCAATACTGTCCCCGCGCCAGGCTATCGGCATATGTTGTTACACAGCAGCAGCATCAACTCATCTTTTCAGCCGCCAATTGTTATGAGTGCGCGGCAGCAAATGCTTATTCATTGAAAAGCTACGATATGGGTAACAACATTGTGCAGCAAGTATGTGGAATCGTAGGCAGCCGCCAAATTTGTGATGGCAGCATGTGCCGTCACGGGAGACCTCCCTACAGGCTAGCTTGCAACATGCAAAACCTATATGCAGACGGCTGTGCAACCTATATGCACGATATTACATATTTTATACATCGTGTATATCCCAAAATATGGTGCATGTTCCTGGTCCCGCACTACGGCGGCCGTCAGCAAGGTTGCCACTTGTATTAGGTACCCGGCGCAGTAATGCGTCAGCAATGCAATATGCCGCCGTGCAAATCAGTATACATACAGTATTAACTTGGCTGCTACTTTATTACATATCTTGATAAAGTAGGGTGCTGTAAATCATTGATCGAGCACGCCACTGTAATATATATAATTTAAATACAACATAATATTTGCCATATACACGCATATGTCATGATTGCATGCGCTGCGGCGGATGAGTATCAGCGGGTACATAGTGTGCGAGGATCGCCAAATTTTCTGGAAAGGTATATGTGGCGCGCGCTGTCGCATATATATTTCGCAGCAGCGCATATACGGCAGCTTTATGACTGTATTTTATGCTGCCATATTAGGATATGGTGCTACTGCTCCATATGTGCTGATGTAAAAAATACTCTCACATGGTGCTGCATATGCCGCGACTGCGCTGCCCAGGCCGTAGTACAGGAGTATCGCAGCACCGCCGCTTGGCGGTTGCGTCGATGCAACACCATCCGGTAGGTTGATAGGTATTTGCTGTCCGCTTCGTTCTGTATATGGAGATGCTCCGCCAGGTGCGGATGGCTCAACATGATGGAGAACTGGAGAAGTCACCGAGTGGCTGCTCCGAAACCAAATCAACGCCAATCAGCGAATAACTGCGCGACTAGGTGGCTCGATATTAGCAAGGTTCGCTGCGCGGGCGCTACCCCATGGCGCGAGCTCGCTGATGCTGGCGACGCTGGGTGCCGTTTGAACACCAAGGGCTGGCTCGACTGCACGAGCCTGCGCGCATAATTTCGTTTATATTGGCACTCCCGGCATGCCCGGGCAGCGCCATCAGCCCTGGTTATATATAGGCCGTGCTGGCATGACAATAAATCCCATCCACGAATATTCTTCTGCGCATCGTCGGCATCCGCACGGGCCACAACTACTCTTCAAGCACCGCTGGGAATATCAACAGTGCGATTATCTAGATCTGGACATGGCCGTCGCGGACATTTCGCTCGGTACCAGTATGCTGGCATTTTGTCGGTACCGCAGCGATGAGCCGGCGGCGGGGCGGGGGCTACTACACCACACGTAGGCGTGATGGTTAATTGTCGTTGTGGCGTTGTCGCGCAGTAAAACAGCAATATATGACATATGTCGGAGAGAAATGACATATATCTATTGGGGTTGGAGTCGTGACATATGTCGTTTGCAGTACGTAGTCGTTCGTATCATCTGTTTGGACTGGGCAAACACGGAGACACAAACTCGCCAGCGTCGCTGCATCGTGTTGCGCACATATTCATCATGCCGTGCCTTATTATATCCGAGTTCTAGCACCCTAGGTCCTTGATGTCGGCTCCCGTCGTTTACTCACGAACGCATGGTGACTCGTCCCAGGGGATCCCATGTACTCAATAGCTGCGTGGATTCGGCCGGTGGCTCCATCACGCTCACTAGCGACGCCTCGATCAAGCACAGAGAATGACCGCCGGGGACCCCTTCGTCATCATAGCTCCGATCGGTTATTACGAACTAAATAATCCGGCTGGCATCCTCACGCGCACGAAAGCGCTCCACTGATGTCTCGAGGGATCAATCGGCGTCACGCATCAGGGCGCGGGCGCTGGTCACTGAATGAGCACATGCGATGAAGAACAGCAGCTGGCTCGCCGCCAATCTACCTTGCTATTCTCCGGCGGTACAGCGGTACTTGTACGCAGGCAGCCACAGAGCTGGGCGACAGCAGCGTCACGACTGCACTTCCCGTGTAATCAAAGCCGGCACTGCACGCGGCGGTAGCTGTTGAAAATAATGGACACATTTAGTCACTGAAATTGTTATCGCGGCTACCGGTCGCTGAAGATGTAGAACAAAAACCCGGTACGGTACCCACAGTGGCCAACCCTCTGCGAGCAGCAGTCGCTACAGGTACGAATATCATATTACGGCATCATTACGCCTCCGATGACACAACGATTACAGCACCATAACGGAGACGAGAACGGTAAAACACGCGGTAGGACGTACCATTCTCAGGTGACGCGGTGCCGATAATATACAAGGCCGGGATATTATTACAGAATACGCAGTACTCAGCGGCAGTGTTGTGGGCATCAAATCGACAGAAAAGGTGCGGCGGATATCCCAGCATCACCGCGCGCAGCACGCCGGATGGCGTTCCGCCTCTCCTTCCGTCCCCAACGACTGCGCACCGGCACGGCCATCGACGCGGCTTGGCGCCATATAAAAGCACGCCCGCCGGCGAAGGCTTGCAACAACAGCAACCGCATCCACAAGCCGCCTCTCGATCTCCGAGCTACCGACAGCGCTCGCAACTGGGAGTCTTCCCCCTACCTTTACCACCAACGAACTACAGCAGAATGGGTAAGGACAAGGTGATGAAGGGCAAGCACGCCCCCGTCGACGTGAGCGACAAGGCCAAGAAGCAGGCTGCCAAGGCAGCCACGGCCGAGGCTGCAGCCCCGAAGAATTCGTCCAAGCCCGCCAAGAAGTAGCTCGTGACGACTACGGCGTGTGCAATGCGGACGACGCGGGCGGCGAGACACGTCTCCCAACGCTGTACGTCCACCAAAAACAATTGCTAAAATGTAAAAACACATAAATCCCCCACGCGAACGCTGCGGGCGGCTAGACCACTACCGATGAGGAGCATCGATAGTTCCCATCGAGGGATGTAAAGCAATGCCATGTATTCGAGAAAACCTTTCGTTGAATGAGATGGTGGCGTGAACGGGGGGGTGCACTGTTGCTGCAGTTGGGCCCCCTTATCCGCACTGGCAGAAATCTTGAGAAGGGGCGATGATTGCACAGCCCTCATTTCTGTCAGGCACCGAGGAGCAGCACGCCTTTTTCTATATGATTGCGTTGCACGGCCAGCACGGCGCCTACAGCTCTTGGTGCAGCACCTGCCGCTTCACCTCGCGCACAAAGTCGTCCTTCTCCACGCAGCCGCTGCACGACGCGCCCGCGTTGCGCAGAATCTCCTTCAGCTGGGCCACTCGCAGCTTCGTGAAGTCGGTGCTGGCATCCAGCTTCACCGTTGCCGAACACTTTTTGCCACCGCTGCACAAGACAAACCCAGCACAACCTCATCAGCCAGTAAGTCAGGGCCGTCAGCCCCCCGCCCTCCCTTGCCGCCCCTCATTTCCATAATATTCCATATTTCCATATTGTACCATCCTGATCGGGCCAAAGGTGACAAGAAGCAGGCAGAGAAGAAATTCCAGGAGGCGGGTGACGCCTGGCTATATGTCGAGCGTGGCTTGGGCTGCAGGCCAGCTGCCAGATGGGCCAGTCAAGGCGTTTGGAAGAGGAGGGGGGGGGGGGGGGGGGGGGGGGGGTGGCAGTACCGGTAGCCGATGATGAAGCGCTTGAGCGGGTCGTGCTTGAGCTGGCCGGTGTATAGCTCCGCGGTCTTGGGGTCGCCGTTGCACAGCGCCACGAGGAAGGGCGCGTCGGGCGGCGGCCCCACCGGCAGGAAGTCCTTGGCCAGTTCGCCTGCCTCGCGGCCGCGCACCTCGGCAAACACCACGTCGCCCTCGTACTGCCGGCGCGGGGGCAGCGGCGGGGAGGCAGCCGATCAGCGGGCGCGGGGAGAGATGGGCTGGGGATGGATGGGTGCGGCGAGCGGCAGGGCAGGCGGCGAACCTGCAGCGCCAGATTCTTGAACATGGGCGCCGTCTCCTGCTTGGTGGTGAACAGCAGCACGCAGGTGGACCAGCCCGCCTTGCCCTTGCCGCTGCCCGAGCAGCGGCCCAGGATGGACGACAGGCCGGGCGCGTTGACGACGCTGGTGGTGAGGTGGCGCGGCAGCAGGCCCTTGGCCCACGACACCAGGTCCGCAGCCTTCCGGCGCCCGGTGTACTTGCCGCTCTCCTTCCCGTGCATGAACCACTTGATGGTGGGGTAGCTGCTCGCGCCCAGCTCGGCGCATATGTTTGCCTCCGCCTCGCAGTTCACAGCGCCCACCTTGACGACACCCTGCGGGCCAGCGGGGGCCGGAAAACAGGGGGAGGGCGGCTCAGCGCTTGGGCGATCACCAGCGCCATTCACGCTGGACGCGGGCAGTGCGCAGCGCCTTGCCTTGAGCGACTCCGCCGCTTTCTTCCACTCGGGTGCCAGGTCCTGGCAGTGCGTGCAGCCGGGGGTGTACGCCTCCACCAGCCAAATGCCCTTCTCCCGCTTGGCGTCCGCCCAGCGCAGCGCATCCAGCGCCACCACCTGCCCCACCACCAGGCACACCCTAAGACCGGGCCGTGGAAGACAACGCAAAGGTTGGCATGAAGGCAGGCGGCGCTTGCCTGCGATCCGCTGTAGTCCACGCGTGGCCTGGGCGGCTGGCGCTGCTGACGCTGCTGGCGCCCGGCGCCGCCGCCAAAGCCGCCGCCGAAAGCGTCAAAGAAATGACTAAAGGGATCACCGCCACCGCCGCCAAACCCACCAAAGCCACCGCCCCCAAAGCCGCCGCCGCCGCCGCCTCCGAAACCGCCGCCGCCAAAGCCACCGCCGCCGCCGCCCCGGGGGTCACCGCCGGCATCCGCGTTCTTCACTCCGTCCTCGCCGTACTGGGGGGGGGGGGGGGGGGGGCGCAGGATTACATGTGCCATCCTACCATGCACACTCCTGAAGAGAAGGAGAGGGAGGACGGCGCGCACCATATCGTAGATCTTCCGTTTCTCGGGGTCGCTCAGCGTCTCGTATGCATGCGCCACCTGCCCAGTGGCGGGGCGTTCAGCGAGCCGAGAGGCAGGGGGCCGATGAACAGACAGAGCGTCATCTCTCCACAATCGCAGCGGTAGCAGCGCAAGCGCATGCCCCCCGCCCCCCCCCCCCCCCCCCCCCCCCCCCCCACGCCTCGAAGGGCACATCTGGCAGCTGGCCTGCAGCCCAAGCCACGCTCAACACATAGCCAGGCATCACCCCACCTCCTGGAACTTCTTCTCTGCCTGCTTCTTGTCACCTTTGGCCCGATCAGGATGGTACATCCTGTGGAGTATGGAGAGGAGGAGGAGCAAGGAAGGGGAAGGGGGGGTCAAATGGGATTCCAAAAGCAGCAGAATTGCGCCGGTTGGTGGCCGGTCAAGCGCCGCCAAGCGCAATTGGGAGGCTACCGAGGTTTGGGAGGTGGGAGGATCGGGAAGGGGGGCGCTGGCAGCCGGCAGGCAGGCGAGCAGACAGCATTCTGGCGCGGAGGTCTGACGTGTGCAGGGCGGTGGAAGGGCGTCGCACAGGGCCTTTTTCTTGTAGGCTTTCTTGATGACCGACTCAGGCGAGTCCGGGGGCACGCCGAGCACGTTGTACAGCTTGGGGTCGCGCACCGCGCCGCTGGCGGCGACCAGGAACAACGCTAGCAGGGCTAGCAGGGCTCCCCTGCGTTGGTGTCCGCCGACCATGTCGGGTGCGTCGTATCTTTCGCAACTGCGTGCGGGGCGATGAGATCAACGTGTTGGGAGACCGTCGCGAGGCGCGGGGGGTTGGGTGGGGAGGAAGGGGGAGGAGGTCGGGCGTTGGATTGCCCGTCCGCCTTCCGCCGCGGTCAGCTACGGGAGCGATCAATGTCGGTGTTCCGGACGCGAAACCTCGGCGTCAAACAAGCGGACGTGGCCAGCTGCAGATCGGCGGGGGCGAGTTGCTGTAGCAGGCGTAACACGAGGAGGGGAGGGCGCCGGCGGAGCGTGCTGAACTGCCGTCTCGAGACCCGCGGACACTGCCACGGACAGGTCAACTCATTTTCACACCCGACTGTGGCAGGGACAGGTGTCCTTTCATCCGTGAAACGTACAGGCTGTAGTTTCAATTGTTTGACGCCGCCCGAGCTATGCCGCCCCGCGCGGCGGACGATTTCGTCCACTCTTCCCCGTATAGGTAGAGGGCGACGATATCGGCGATATCAACGAAACTAACCCCCCATATCAAGGATCATGTGAGCCCCTCATCCCTAAATGCCTCATATCGTCCACATATCTGGCGGATTCAATCTGGGACGTCGTAGATTCGACCTCCGAAGGTCCTAGATTAGGACAAAGCGAGGAAAAATCTAGAACGTCCTAGATTGGGATCGAGGGCCTGTCGGGCCCATCCGGTACGTATCTGGGCCTTCCCGGCCAGCCCGCGAGCCATGCGTCGCGACTGCCGCACATCCCACCGCTCATATGAACCCGCGCCCGGCCTCCGCCGCCTATTGTGTGCCGCTCCGCCTGTCCGGCGCCATGCCTGCACTTACATGCGCCAATTCCGGGTTCTCGGTCATGACGTCTACACCTCCGTCCGGTTAGGCTTGCTCTATTTCGCGTCGTTCGACCTTCCTCAGACCCCAAGAGGGCGACGGAGGGTGGAGCCGCGCCAACCGCGAGTCCGCGACTGGCGATCATCATTCAGGACCCGGACGGCTCCTCTGGGCGCTCGGGCACGGCGAACTGGCGGCCCATCGAGTAGCACGGGGAGAGGGTTTTGAGGTTGGGTACCGACAGGTGGGATAGTGAGCAGTGATGCGGGCCGCGGCGGCGGCTTTGGGTTGTGGCCCAAACCCGGCGCCGGGGGCTGGCGCGGTGGGCCGCAACGAGACAATTTGAGGCGGTGAGGCCGGTAAGAAAGAGGGGGGGGGGGGGGGAGGGGGGGGGATTTGATAGCTTGCCCAAGTTTTGATAGCTAGTACTTTCCGCTTTGCTTACCGACTCCGGCTAACCGCCGTACCGTATGCACCGCACTATCCTCACCAGCACTGCCGCCGCCGCGCTAGGCCGGCATGCTGCTGTGGCCCCGAGCGCAAATATCAGTCCACAACCACGCCTACCTCACGTCGCCAGCCTTCGGCTTGCCTGGGTAGCTAACACCGTAATGTCAGTAATGAATACACATACGAATATAACATGTCACTTGCAATGGCAATGTTGTTTCAATAAAGCTAGAACAATTTAGTTATAGAGCAATAAACCATAGCGCCCGCTACGTCAGTACCGAGTTATATCCAAGAATCCCCATAATACACACAAGGTCATATTAAATCTTCGGGTGGGGCCCCGCCGACACGCCACGCATCAGCATTGGCAAGGCTCGAAGGTCGGTACAGGAGGCGCACCTGGAACTAGCTTCCCGGCGGCGACCTCGCCGCTGATGACGCTACGAATTACGCAGCTGCGTATATGTAGGCGTACACTTAACTAATATATTGGGTGTTAAAACATGCGCCTGAAAAACGTCTGTGAGTAGTGGAGTATATGTTGGGAGTCTGAGGTATTGGATCCTCTTCGATAATCTCGAATATCGATAAAGCTACAGCCGGTATACCTCCGACTGGCTAAGACTATTGTGCAGCAGGGGCCACTTCGAGCAAAGTTAACACGGTAATAATGTACCAGGACTGCGTTCATATCTCAATTGAGTGTGGCCCAATCCCTCCAAAAAGGTCTATTTCGCCGACTTCAATCGGAGATGTGGTGACCGGGGCGGCGAAATTATGCTTTTGGACGGGCGGCACGGTCGCGCGCTCTCCGTTTAGTAGGCGACCTTTTGAATAATGATTTAACTATATATTCCACGCCTACCGACAGCTGCTACATCAACTAAGCCAGCCGAGGAAGCGTCGCCCTTCAACGGGCAACAACCGCAAGAGCGACGGAAGAGGAAGATCAAGCGACACTAGGTCAGGGTGTAGTGGGCCGCGGGGGTCGTAGGAAACTCGGCTATCCCACTACAAATAGTTGGTGGGTCTGCAAAATCCGGCTCAGTTCCAACTTCTTAATCGCTCCCGCCCTCCTCATCGCCCTATGCGATGAAGCCAGATGAGGAGTAGGAGTCGGGTCCAAGGCATTGCCTACTCTTCGATAATCTCGAATATCGATGAAGCTATAGCCGCCGGCACCTCAGACTGGCTAAGACTGCGGTGCGTCAAGAGCCACTTCGAGCAAACACTGCAATGTACTGTGTTTACATCTCAATTGAGTGTGGCCCAGCCCCTCCAAAAAACCTATATATCCGAAAACATGTGGCGACTACTACAGGAACCACAAACGTCGTAGAAACCCCGCGCGCGGCGTGCCGGATGATGCGCGCCCATGCGCGCTGCTGCCAGCATCGCATCGTCGTCGTCAGCATCGTCTGCATGATAAATAAGACTTAAAAAATATACCCTGTATACCACACTTGACATGTCCTTGCGAGGAACTTCTGGAAAGCATACGGTATAAAAACGATCAATACCCAGCGATGCGTTGGCGCACGGGCCGCGGGGTACTGCCTGTGCTTGCACCGTCGGCTGCTCTGCCGACTGTTTTAGTGGCGGAAGCCCTCAGATCCAGTCCGCCCGACGAAATGGAGCTGAGGGCTTCATCGTCCGCCCGCGTGCCGCCGGGGCGCCTGTGCTTGAACAGTACCTGTAAGGATTACTAGTACTATAAAGATTCGTTCGCCACGCTCGCCCTTTGGTCGCGTCCGGTGTACTGTACCCTTTATTTCAGGCAAGCCGTCGTCTTCTCAGTCGGCGATCAGTCATTCACACGTGCCAAGAGTACCCTGCTGGACACGGCGCGCGTGGACACACGCTGCGTTCGATATGTCTGCCCCCATCGCTCCTGCAGTAGCAGCAGGAGGTTCGTATCGCTGCAGCGGCTGCTCGTCGCGCGCACTGCCGAACAAGCAGACGGACTGTGAGCATGGTGGGCAGGTCGAGGAGCAGCTATCGCGGGTGCGCGGCAGTACGGGGGCGCGGCTGAGGCGCCGGCTGTGCCTGCTGGCGGTTTTCCTTGTCACCGTCGGGGCTGCTGGTGCGCTGGCGGTGGGCATAATGATATCGATAGGCGATATGGATCTACCTGGCTGGACGACGACAGCCGCGGAGCCGCCAAGCAGCAGCACGGCAGGTGGGCCGTCGGCTCGAATAGCTCGTCGCAACATCCGCCGCAGCTCGAAAGTGCTGAACAACTGCTAGTCGCTACTGGTACTTGTTACATTGAATTGCGATTGAAACTCATTGAAACACAATAATTACTGCATTATACTGATTATGACCGACAATTACTCGCCTGCTTATTTTTCATAGTGTCAGACTGCTGGCGCTGACTAGTACTCGGAGAGCCGGCGGCTCGTTCGTTCCCTCGGCTTCGTTCCCCGGCTGAACATCTGCGCGATACGGTCCGTCCTGTGCAGGAATTGCGACTGCTGAGTCGACTGGTGCGGATGCTGGCGAAAACCGGACGGCGGCAGGCAGCAAGCTGGTTGTGCACCTCGCCCCTGGCTGGAAGACCGCCGACGTGGAGCGCGCTCTGCCGCACTTTCAGCTGGAGTACACCTCGCCGAGTACACCTCTGCAGGTGTTCAGCGTCGACGAGTACCATCAGGAGCGGCCCTCAGCCGACAAAAATGCGACACTCACGGCGGCGGAGGCAGCCAAGCTGCTCATCGATTCGGGCGCGGCGCTCGTCGCGGAAGCCGACTTTGAGCTGGACGCTGAGGACAATGCCGCTGAAGCGGACAGCGCGCCTGATGTAGAGGCGCAGTGGGGCAGCCTGAGCGGCTGGTTGAACCAGGCTCTGCAGGATTTCAACGACGCCATGGAGCGGGCCGCGAATAGCGCTCTGTCAGCCGGGGCAGCGGCTGTCGGCAGCAGCCCCGAGGCGGCCTCCCCCCCTGACCCCAGCCCCAGCTGGGGACGCCAGTGGGGTATGCAGCAGCTGGGCCTGCTAGCGAGCAAGGCGTACTGGGGCGCGCCTGGGGCTTGGGCCACGACGACCGGGTCCCGATCTGTCAAGGTGTGTGTCGTAGATTCCGGCATAGACACAACCCATCCGGACCTCGTTGGAAACCTCTGGGTAAACGCCGGGGAGGTGCCTGGCGATGGCATTGACAACGACGGCAACGGGTGGATAGATGACGTGCATGGATTCAACTTTGACGCCTACAACGGAGATGGTACGGGCCCATCCCCCGCGCAGTGTGGCGCATACTTTGGCACCGCATGTTATTGCGCTTTTTACTTATTACCATGTATATATACGTTAGCTGTATTGTCCGGGCCATCTCGTAGATGCGTGCCCTAATGCAGCTTTCATCTCGCTTGCCGGCGGCGCAGTGTCGGACATGACAGGGCATGGCACCCACATCGCGGGCGTGATTGGCGCGATGGCGGACGACGCCTTCGGAATCTCGGGAGTGAACAAACAGGTGAAACATGACGATAAATGAGCCCTGACGGCAATGCACGCGTCGATCCTGGCACTGTATACACCTAGAGGGATTTCCCTCCTGAGCCGGATGCTCTGTGCAATAAATATTCTGTGCAGGTCAGCATCATGACCTGCAAGGTGCTGAACAGGAACGGAAAGGGCTTCTACACAAACGTGATAAAGTGCATCGACTACTGTTCGGCCAACGGCGCCAAGATCACATCCATGTCACTTGGATTTGCCACGCCAAACAGGGGCAGTACTGAGGCGTTGAGGTGCGCGCCAGCTCGCCCAGGTGCACAGCCCCCCCAGTGTCCCTAATGTTGTAGCATGCCCTCTCCTGAAGGCATGTGCCCCGGCTGACATAATGAGCTTTGCATGTTGCAGGCTCGTGCGTCCGTCGGACAACCTCCTTGTCTTCTCTGCAGGCAACGGCAACATCGGCCCAATCGAGGTGTGGGACCCAGCTTCCGCGGCAGCGACCCACATCTGGCCCGTCAGCTACAGCACCGAAAGCATGATCTCGGTCGCCGCACTGAACCGCGCTGGTCGGCTCTGGAGCACCGGGCAAGGGAAGGGCAGCAACTGGGGCCCCGCGGTGGACATCAGGTGCGCGCGCGGCACTAACAATGATAATAATAATGATAATAATAAGAAGAATAATATTGAGGATCGGCCTATACCTCTCCATCAGTGGAGATGGCTGTTCTAGGGCATTAATGAAATTAGGCATGAAAACAGTGCATTTCGTTTCTTATTCATGTCGATTCACGTATTTGGTCTGTGCTTTGCCAACAGTGCACCAGGGGAGAAGATACTGAGCACCCTGCTGGGCGGGGCGCACGGGTACAAGACCGGCACCTCCATGGCTGTGCCATTTGTGGCTGGCACAGCGGCGCTGCTGCTGGCGGCGGATCCCTCGCTGCGCCCAAGCGACTTGAAGCGCCTGCTGATGGACGGCGCTGTCGACACGCCAGGTAGGTCCCGCATGCTCACCCTCCCCAGCCGGGCACATGGCAGCATCCACCCCTCCAATCGCCCTTCCACCGATCGCTTACTCGCTTTGCCCAAATATATGGGCACAGGTTTGGCGGGAAAAGTGCAGTCTGGCGTCGCCAATGCGGCGCTATCAATGGACTTGCTGAATCAACGAGCGCTCATCGCGGCGGAGTTCGGAGGTGGCGAGTCCGACGTGGCGCAAGATGGTGCGGATGGCTCCAGCAGCATGGGCCCAAGCGCGGCCACTCCTGAGCCGCCTGCTGCCACCCTGCAGCCGCCGGCGCTGGCGGGCGCCCCGAAGAGCTTCCTGCAGCCGCCGTCGGTGGAGATTGTGAGCCCGGGGCAGCCCTTCCCCCTCCAGTACACCTCGATCCAGCTGCGCCCCGACGAGGACGGAGATGTCCACATGTCTTGCATCCAGCGGGGCGTCACTGCGTTCCCCGTTGACCCGGCAGGCGGGGCACGCCTCGACCTGTTTGCCGAGGACCCCGCGTACAGCCTCCGCGTCATTTCCCTGGGGCGACGGCGCTTCCCATTCTACGGCCACAAGTACGACGAGGTGGTCCTGAGCGCCCATGGCTTTGTGGGGTTCTCCATTGAGGACGTCATGGCGGCCTCAGCAGGCCTGTTGCGAGCCGACCTCCCTACTCAGCTAGCTGCCAGGCGGATCTCGCTGCTGTTCACCGACGAGCTGGCCCCTGGGTGGGGAGGCGGCGAGGTGAGCCACGTCATCACGGAGAGCAGCCTGGTCATCACCTGGGACGGAGTGCCGAGCAACAGAAACGTGTTGAGCGACACCAACAGCATGCAGCTGCAGCTGTTTTTCGACGGTTCGGTGCAAATGACCTACCTGGAGGTCGCGACAGCCCGCACGTACCGCGCCGTGGGCGTCTCTGACGGCCGTGGCATGGGGGCGTCCGGTTTTGTGGCGGGGTCCTTCCAGCACGCGGAGTCCGTCTCTTGCCAGCCTTAGCTTCGCCCTGGTGCTCGGGCAGACAACACGGCAGCTGGTCAACAAATCAGCCAGAAAACAGCACTTTGACTGGGTTTGTTCACTGGGGTGACTTCATATGCTGAAAGTCCTTTCGTATGTTGCTTCAACTCGTTGCGGTGCTCTATCCTCTGCGCTCTACTACACTGAGAGGATGGCGCTGTTAGCCTTTCACAGTTCTACCTACAGCAACAGTCTTCAACCTGTTTCAACCAATTTCAGTACAGTAATCATTATTCTGCCCTACTGTCATATCCATTGATTAATTGTACATGTTTCCATTGATGCAATACGAGATAATGAATGCAACTCCGTCGTCCTGTAAAACACTGCGTGGTGTTCATCACATTGGAGTATTTGGAGCATGCGCCATGCCCGACTCCCAGTTCTAGCAAGCAGACCATATATGATATTAACCATGATTACCGCCATACATTGAGAGCAACGTATCCAGATCGTCAATGAAAGGGGCCACCGGTCAGATAGCAATGCCACTCATCGCACGGAACATGGCAACGTACGCATTATACTTGCATTTATCTGTGGTTACACTTGTGCACCAATGCACACAAATGCTTATGCAGCAGATAACCCGTAATAGCTACTATAACGCGGACAGGAGACTATGATGACGCTTTCAACAATAATTCCGTTCCGTTGCGACTATACTCAACGCCGCCGCTATCTGCAAAGTACAGTTGCCGGTGCTGACAACCACGAAAAACCGTTAGCCTTTATTCATTGTGAACGCTTGAAACGCGGTAAATTTATTATTTCCGTCGTTGTGCAAGCCGCAACCTGAATAAGTACACGCCACATAAGTGCAAGAGACGAATAATGATAACGAAAGTCGAGGCTGGTACTCAATTTTGTTATTATTATGTGATGACACACTTCCCCTATATTTTGATGGTAGTGATATGCATTCGCCCCCTATTAAAAAGCATATGACGTCGAGCAATAAATGGCGTCCATGCCCGCCTACAGCCTACCATAGCCACAGCCTACCACCCGCCGCGCCATATCACGGCCCAGCGCAGCCGCAAGATTGTATTTCGACGCAACTTCGACGACACTGACCAACGCGCACACTACTGCCGCGACAGTGCGAAGCCTGATTTCGGAGCGACGTCGGCTCGGAAATTCGGGAAGGGGCCGCGACGTGTCATTCATCGGCCGGAGTAGCACCACGCCGTGCCGCCGGCCTGAACGCTGGCGTCGTGGAGCCCAGCCATAGTCATGCTGCTCGGGTTCACGCGCCTGAGGAGTGGCTCTGCGTTGCAAGGGCGTCGACGCGCGCACGGTGACGTCGGGTCCATGCCTGGTTTCGGAGCAATATTGCTGCGCTGAAAATCCGAAGGCCGCGATCTTCGGCACTCGCGTCGTCACAGCGTGCCGCGCCGCGCCGTCGACTGGCTGGCGCCGAAAATAGTCCAAAAACAAGCATCCATCGGGCTGTGTCCTAGCCGAGGAGCCGCTATGCGTCGCGACGACACAGCGGCGTCGGAGTCAAGCCGGGTTTCGGAGGAGCGGTATCGCGACGCGGTAACTCGGACCAAAGCCGCGAATGTTCCGCGTCCGCGTTGCGGCGCGCCAAGCCGTGCTAGCGTCGACGCGAGCGCTGGCGTCGATGAGGAGCCAATCCATAGCCCTGCTGGTCGGGTTAACGCTCGAATAGCCGCTGTAGTGCATCGCGACGACGACGCGCTCACGGCGCCTGAGTTGGTGCAAAGCGTGGTTTCGGAGCACTATCGCGGCGTTGAAACTAGGAAGGCCGTGAGCTGTAATAAAGTTGCGCGACCGCGTCGTCGACCCGAACGCATGCGCCGAGGGGGTAGCCCAGCCACTGCCCCGTCGCGCGGAGTAGACCTAGCCGAAAAGCCGTCGCTGTGGGTCGCGACGACGACGCGCGCACGGCGTCGTCGTCAAGCTTGGCTGTCAAGCTTGGTTTTGGAGCAATATTGCGGCTTCGACACTCGGTATCTAAGGCCGGGATGATGAGTTGTTTCGCACCCGCGTCGTGGCAGCGTGCCGCGCCGCGCCGTCGACTCGACGGCTGACGCCGAGGACGTAACCCAGCCACAGCCCCGCCCCGCGGAGTACTAGCAGCGAAGCCGCTGCGCGCCGTGACGACTACGCGCGCACGGTGGCGTCTGTGATGCAAAGCCTAGTTTCTGAGCGGTTTCGCGGCTTGGAAACTCGGGACGTGGTACGAAGCCGCGCCACCGCACGCCGCCCCTCCGACAGCTGGCATCGGGTTGCCCAGCCGTAGTCGGGTGTCGGAAAATTGCAGTGCATCGCGACGACGTCGCGAGCACGACAGCGGCGTCGGTGCCAAGCCTCGGTTTCGTAGCAGAATCGCAACTTCGAACTTCGGAAGGTCCTTGGTTGTTAAGCAACCGCGGCGTCACAGCGCGCCGCGCCGCCGCGTCGCCGACCGCAAGGCTGGCGCCGAGGACGTAGCCCAGCCACAGCCCCGCCGCAACAAGTCCCAGCGGAGAAGCCGCTATGCAGCACGGCGGCGACGTGCGCACGGCGGCATCGATGTCAACCCTGGTTTCGGAGCGCTGGATATTGAGGCTCCGAGGGCCGCGACGTGTTGAATAATCCGCAGCCGCATCACGGAGCGCCACGTCGTGCCGTCCCCAAAGGTCGGCGTCGAGGAGGCTGCCCAGCCCAAGCCATACTCCTCGGGGTACCGCCTAACGACGAGCCGGTGGACATCACGACCACGACGCGCGCACGGCGGCGTCGGTGCAACTCCTTGTTTCGGAGCAGTATCTCATCGACGTTCTGAGACTCGTGGAATGTTTAGCAACCGCGTCGTAACAGCACGCCGCGCCGCGCCACGCCGCCAGCCCACCGATATGCGCCGAGAAGTAAGCCCAGCTACAGCCCCGCCGCGCGGAGCCCTAGTCGTTGAGTCGATGCGCGTCGCAACGGCGACACACAGGCGGTGTCGGTATCATGCCTGGTTCGGAGCAATATCACAGCTCGGAAACTCGAAGCCCGCGATCTGTTCATCAACCTCATCATCACAGCGCGCCGCGCCGCGCCGTCGATCCGAAATCTGGGGCTATAGGCCTGCTGCGCGGAGTCCCAGCCGGGAGGCTGTTGCGCGTAACGCCAATTGTATAGCTTTAACACGGCGCTGCATGCATATCTACACATATGGAACATTCTGCAAGCTCCACCATAATTGAGTTAAAAGCCAGTATAAACCAGGGGATAATGAATGACCCCAAGTATGGTCATCTTCTGAGGTCTCAATTATGCATTCAGTTGAGGCAACTTGCCCAGAGCCTGCACTAAGTGGAGTGCCGAGCGTGGCATATTGCACAAAGTGGCATGTACATTACATGTTCAGCCAATGTCCGAAGGTCCTACTATCGCCTACTCCTGTGCATCATCAGACCCCCGCTTGTAACCCCTTCCCTTTGCAGGCCCTATGGCCCGCCCAGTCTACCCGCCCCAGTTGAGTTGGGAGTGCACTCGAGCCTCCTGCTTCCGTCGCCGTGTCCCACTGCGACTATCACTGTCCGTGCAATGTGAGCTGCACGAGCGGGTCGCCGGCGTCGCCCCGCACCACCGCCAATTCCGCCGTGACGGCGCCTGGCGCTGTGTGCAGCTCTGCGGGGCGCAGCTGGAGGCTCACCGGCCGCTCCTCGTCGTCACCGAAAACCAGTGCTGCGGCCACCGCAACCCCAGGCAGACTGTCGCCGCTCCGGCCCCTACCCGCCCCCTCGACCGCCCTCTCCGCAGTGAGGCGCCCCTCCCCTGCTTTCTGAGGCTCCGGCATGCCCGCCCCCTCACTGGTCCCCGCCTCAGGTGCCACCGCCGCACACCCCTGGACAGAGAGCTCCACCTGCAGCGCGCCGTCCTGGCCGCCCTGCAGCCGCACCGTCACCGGGCCCGCCACATCCTCCTCCTCCTCCTCGACGGGACAGACCTCGACGACATCGGCGCTGTCACGCGCGGCTGCGGCAGGCAGAGGCTCCTCTGCCTGAGATTCCTCGACTTCTACCTGCCCATCCGACGCTCTGTCCACGTCCACACCCGCTAGCAGGTCGTCCACCGCTGCGTTGGCCGCCGCGCCATCGGCCGCCAGCGCGACGGGGCGCGCGATGTCGCTCGACACCCTCAGTGTCGCGCTCAGGGGCACGTCGTCCACATCCACACCCGCCAGGAGGTCGTCCACCGCTGCGTTGGCCGCCGCGGTGGCGACCGTCTGTGGCCGCGCAGCCCCCGCGCCATCGGCCGGGGCGACCGCCAGCGCGACGGGGCGCGCGATGTCCCTCGACACCCTCAGTGTCGCGCTCAGGGGCGCGTCGTCCACATCCACACCCGCCAGGAGGTCGTCCACCGCTGCGTTGGCCGCCGCGGTGGCGACCGTCTGTGGCCGCGCCGCCTCAGCGCCATCGGCCGGGGCGACCGCCAGCGCGACGGGGCGCGCGATGTCGCTCGACACCCTCAGTGTCGCGCTCAGGGGCGCGTCGTCCACATCCACACCCGCCAGGAGGTCGTCCACCGCTGCGTTGGCCGCCGCGGTGGCGACCGTCTGTGGCCGCGCCGCCTCAGCGCCATCGGCCGGGGCGACCGCCAGCGCGACGGGGCGCGCGATGTCGCTCGACACCCTCAGTGTCGCGCTCAGGGGCGCGTCGTCCACATCCACACCCGCCAGGAGGTCGTCCACCGCTGCGTTGGCCGCTGCGGTGGCGACCGTCTGTGGCCGCGCCGCCTCAGCGCCATCGGCCGGGGCGACCGCCAGCGCGACGGGGCGCGCGGTGTCGCTCGACACCCTCAGTGTCGCGCTCAGGGGCGCGTCGTCCACATCCACACCCGCCAGGAGGTCGTCCACCGCTGCGTTAGCTGCCGCGGTGGCGACCGTCTGTGGCCGCGCCGCCTCAGCGCCCTCGGCCGGGGCGACCGCCAGTGCGACGGGGCGCGCGATATCGCTCGACACCCTCAGTGTCGCGCTCAGGGGCGCCTTGCCGGCAGGTAGTCGGAGCGCGTCTTCGGGGGGCGACACTGCGCGGGCCGGCCGCTCCAGCGTTAGCGCCACCGGCGACGCAGCGTCCTCCGTGACGAGAAGTGAGGCCGAGAGTGGCGGCCCCTGGTGAGCGGTCTCGCACGGCGGCGCAGCATCGAGGCTCTGCGGCTGTGTCTTCACGGCGGACAAGAGCAGCTGGCACGCCGACACCTGGAGCAGCGGCGGCATGAGGTGGACAGTCAGGACAGCACGCCGCGCACAGTGTGGGTCTAACCCCCCTGTGCGCAGATCCCGATTCTGAATATGATATGATTCTGCTGCTTGGCGGAAGCCACCTATTGATGCGCCATGTGAATTACAACCCCCTTTGAATCCTCACCCCCACTCCTCTGCTGAGCCCCTGGGGATACATGGGGTACAGAGACAGAGCTTCCAAGGAGCTGCATCTCGTTTTTAAAGGGGCATGACCACCCATTATTTGCGCCAGGATAATAAACGAATTTTAAATCGTACAGCATATTAAATGTCCCGGGGCCGCAAAACCCCCCCATGTGCCATTCAAACGCGCCGGGCGTAAGTGTTCCAGTGTCGTATTATATATATTCATACTGATCCAAATTCCAGCAAGGCTGCACATCACCAACATGTGAATGATGAAAGACATTATTTATATCAGGATTCCCCTATGAACCCGTAGTTCAATTAATACAGCCCCCAGGCGGCCGACTGATGCGCTCATCGATGTAAACTATCCCCTCAACCCACCACGAGTTCATTGTCTGTCAACAGAATCCATTCAATTACTGACGGGAAAAACGCGCCAGCAGGAAGGGGACGGAAGTGTAGTTGGTGTTCTTTATTCCCCCCCCCCCCCCCCCCTGCGGGGCTCGCTGCCCCCGGAAAGCCAACAGGATGGCACATGTTATAGTGCATTCGCAACCGCAGCACGTCAAACTCGACACGGCACCTCACCTGGGGACTGGCCGGCCCATGCCAGGCGGTCGCCACCCGTACCGCGTCGACAAGGAAGTCCGCAGCAGCTTGGCTTGTCTCGGACCCACCAGCATGCAGCAGCCAGCCGGCAGCCGCGGCGGCCCGCCCCGCCGCCTCGCTGTCGCAGCCTGACTCCGCCCTGACGGCGGTCACCATCTCGGCGGCGGCTCCCGCAGACAGCCCCGGTGCGCGCGGCCCCTCCGCCGACTCCGCCAGCAGCCCCACCGCCAGCGTGGCGGGCGCCAGCGGGCCGAGCCAGGCGGCTTGCAGCCGGCGCGCCTCGGCCAGCTCGCGCTGCGCGGCGCCGCGGTCGCCCTCCGCCAGCAGCGCCATCCCCGCCGCCGTCGCCGCGGCAGCGACGGCGGGGCTGTCGGGACCCGCGGAGACGCGCGCAGCGGCCAGCGCGGCTAGCGCCTGTGGTCCTGCGGACGGGATCGCCTGCAGCGGGGCGCCGGCCGCTAGCTGCTGCCACGTGACGGCGTTCTCCCAGCCGGCGATGACAGGAGGTTCGATTCGACCCGGCTCGACCAGCAGCGGCGCCTTCACCGTCGTCGCCTCGACTCGACCCGACTCGACCAGCAGCGGCACCTCTGCTGTCGTCACCTCGGCCGCGTCAGCGAGTTCCATTTCAAGCACCGCCGCCACCTCCTCGTCGCCCTCCTCCGGCAGCGCCGGCAGCGCGGGAGGCTGCACCGCCGCCAGCAGCAGCTGCACCGCGCCCACCTGCGCACAGAGCACAGCGGCAGCGGATGTCGCCTCAGAGAGTGGGCAGCGAGGATTCCGACGCCCGAAAGAGATCATATCCGAGACCGCACCAAGTGCCCGCGCCCTCCCCGCTCATAGCTGAGTACAGGATGGAGCCAATATACACCTTTTGTGAGCACAGCTGCTACATTCCTGACATGAATGCTATCGGGTATTATTATGATGCATCTTAATGGCGACGCAGAGAGCGCCAACATGCGCACAGTATTTTGTTGCAATGAGGTCGTGCCATGGACAATCTGCTCGCCGATCCTTGGCAACGCGGGGTACAAACCGTGCCATGCCACCGCCGCATGATCGAGTTGTGCGATATGGCAATTGCATTATACACAAGCCCATAAGTTCAATAATCACAGTGCACAATAGTAAATGCGACACTGTCTACTGACACTGCCGGCGGCTTTACATTGTGTTGTAATTCGGACATACACCTGTCACCATAGTTGTATTATAATTATCTACCACAGTTGTCTACAACTGTTCGGCTTTGCTACCGCAGATAGATTCACATTCAGATAGCCTTTTATATAGATATCATATTGCAAGTATAAGATACTGTTTGTATATCGCGCTGGGTATAAATTTGTACGCCGTAGCATATATTAGCAGACACGTATTTAAAACCACCCAACTTGTCAAGGTTGGCGCGGCTGTGACAATGAACTGATGCTGTGTATACGGATATGAAAGTGTGCGGGATGCAGCAGCAAAACACGAAACTCTTCGGAGAGTCTGCGAGATGTAGTGCCGGATATCGGTGCCGGGGGCCTGCCGGGGGGCCCGCTTCCCAACCTGCGGGCTGTCCGCCCCGCAGCAGGCGGCCAGCAGCTTCGCCGCCTCGCCGAGGCGGGCCTCCGCCTCGCGGCCGCGGCCGCCCGCGTGCAGCAGCCAGCCCGCCGCCGCCTCGCGCTCCCCCGCCGCAGCCGTGCCAGGCCCCACCGCCGGCGCTGCGCCCGCCGCGGCCGGCAGCTGCGCCGCGCTGCAAAGCATAGCCACCGCGAGCGTCGCGGGCGCCGCCGGGCCGAGCCAGGCGGTGTGCAGCCGCAGCGCGTCGGCCAGCCGGGCCGCCGCTGCGGGGGGGTCGCCGGCGGCCAGATGCGCCAGCCCGGAGGCGGCCGCAGCGGCCGCGACGGCGGGGGTGTCGGGGCCGCCCGTGCGCGCGGCCTTCAGCGCCGCCAAGGCCTGCGCGACCGGGGCGGGCGCCGCCTGCAGCGCCGCGCCGCCGGCCAGCTGCTGCCAGGAGACGCCGAGCCCGGGCGCCGCAGCAGAGGGCGCGGTCGCCCCGTAGGGCGCACCAGCTGAGCCCAGCACGACCAACCGAGCACGGACCGTCTCGCCCTCCTCCGCCTGCAGACACGACACCGCCTCAGCAACACACCGCGACCGGAGCTGCGCGACAACACCGACCGTTAATTAAACCTGATAATCTTAAACCTCAAATCTGTTAATCAGGGGAGACATGAATGTAAATATTCTACAATTAGTTCTGCTATTCCATTCTGCCAATACTTCCTAAACAGTCCACTATTAGTATAGGTTACTAATCCTTAATGTAATCTTTCTTGCGGATCTTTGTTTTCATTTGTTTATCAGCGGTTCAGATAGGTTTATCAATAACATGCCCACTAGGATGCCTACTATGTGATGCGCAAGCATCCTCCCGCCCCAGGGAGAAATATTTATATTTGTGTACATTAATAGAAATCAGTCTGATTCATTATAAGATTGTCAATTCTTATAATTAGAATACTGCATTTTCGACACTTGAAATTTCGTAACTAGTGCAGGTACAGCATGTGGTACATCAGCAGTTATTGAACCCCTATGTGGGAAGGTCTCCCGTGCGGACAAGTACGGATACCCGTACTATTTCATCAGCACTACGAGCACTACGGTGATCGACGAGTACTGATGATCGCAACAATTCAGGTGTTGGAGTATCCGTCGGAGTGTAATTTATGAGTTAAAGCCGAGTACTGCGGATTGATTTGGGATGAAGACTGCACGGCTACACGGATGTGGCTAAGCATCTCAAATACGCGCGAAATGACGTTGATGTAACGCCATCAAAGGTTCCTACATCACGTGACGGATCCGTTTCATGGTGCTTAAGCCCGCGAAATGTACATCTATCTAGATCAATGCTCCTTTCTGATGGCCTTCTAGTTTTAAACGGCCTTTATTATTATTCCTGAAAAATGTGTCAGGTCCGCAATAAAAGACCAAAAGGACGAGCTTTGCTTTATCCTCAGTCCGCGTGCGGTAGTGGGGATCAAAAGCCCTTGATGCCCCTTATCAGTGCCCCTTACCTGGAGGGTGAAGTCCCTCACCTCCCGATGCGCATTCTCCGGTGTAGGCTCCACCACAGTCAGCGTGGCGCGCAGCCGCGGGGCATCAGCTGGCGGCGGGGGCGCCTCCGGCTCAGCGGCGTGCACCAGCCCCAGCGCGTTGTCCAGGCTGCCGGAGCGCATCTGGCGCAGCAGCCCCGCCACAGCGTCCGACATTGCATTCTCCGGGCCGTGCCAGGCATGCAGCACGCGCTGCGCGAGGCGCATCAGGCCCACCGCCTCCTCGCTGTGCCCGCCCAGGTAGAGCAGCCAGCTGGCGTGCGCCGCCGCCTCACCCACGGGGAGGCTGTCCGGCCCGGCCGCCGCCTGTGCCTCCGCCAGCTGCGCGCGTGCGGCCTCGGGCGAGAGCGTGTGCTGCCCTGGGCCCAGCAGCTTCAGCGAGTCCAGCAGGATCTTTACAGTCGCGGTGGCGGTGCTGCCCAGGCCCAGCCAGGCGCGGTGCAGGCTCAGGCTGTGATTCAGCTTGTGCTGTGCGCCGGCAACGTCGCCCTCCACCTGGTAGACGGCAGCAAACTCAGGGATTAAGCGCTCACGGATTGTGGCGGGGCAAGTTTGTGGAGCGGTGTATTGCATATTTGCCTCGTGGGACGTATGTGCCCCACGCCAGGAGGGCCATGCTGTATCACAGCTTCGTGAAAAGTGTATTGTTGTGAGCCTATATATGAAGGCAGTACATACATCAGTACATCAGCATGTGTTGCATGCTGGAACGATGTGCATTTTGTGGATTGGTGTAATATAAGTTAGCGTTACTGCAACACATGTTACAATGTCCATTTTATTATTGTAACAAAAGTCAGCGCATGCAGTCACCATCGGAATTGGGCGTCTACGCACTACCGTAAACGAACCTTTGTGGAGTGTTGTATTACATGCTGCCAATATGGGTATAATGAGTCGTATCCCACATCTCATTTTCTTTTCAAATACTTTGTGGCAAGGTGTATCGTCGTCATCTATGTGCGCCGAACTACTAGTTATCCCCTAATGGCGGAGGCGGCGGTAGTGGCAGTACATCTATTGCATACCACCAAAATGGTGATGCGACGATGTATATTTAATGGGATGGAGCACTCTTAGAGTTTAGTCGGGGACGATATAGGGATGTGCTAACATAGTATACATATGTCGCCGGACATCGTTTTACCACAGTCGTTCCACTGCTCATGTCTTTGCAACGTCGAAAATGTGCAAGGGAAATTCAAGCACAAATGTCATCCTCGTGCATGCATTTGTAGCGCCCTTTACAGCATATCACTATACAAATATGAAAATAAGGAGCATAATAAAGAATGAAGAGTTTGAAAACGGCATTGATGTGCTATCAATGGTGGCTATAGCTATTACGACAACGACGGTACCATGATACAATATCTATATAGGATGGTAAATAAACAGTGACGTTATTATGATATTATATTGAAAAATGTCAGCGCCGTATCGTTATGTACCATTACATTATATACATCATTAAATGACTTATTAGCATCATAAAATACAATACTAAAAAGACAACACCGGGGCGGCGCGCGGCGCGGCGCGGTCTTGGGCGCGCACCTGCAGCGCCACGCCAGCAACCGCGGCCGCCATGGCCACCTCCGGGCTGTACGGCCCCTCGCGCTCCGCGTCCTCCAGCGCCGCCAGCGCGCCCGCCGCGCCACCCTCCGCCAGCGCCTCCGCCGCCACCGCCGCCGTGCGCTGCAGCGTGGTGTCCACGCGCTGCAGCTGGTGCCACGTCGTGGGGACGCGGCACGCGCTGACGGTGCGGCTCAGGGAGCCTCTGGAGCTGGGCGTCCGGCGGACATTCAGCCGCACGCGCACCAGCGCACCTGGCTCGCCCGCCTGTGCGCAACAGCGAACATCCAGTCAATGTCGAACGCTTTGTGATGCCACCATCCAACTTGTTTGGGCTGGTCCAGTCCAGCAGAGGGGGAGGGGGCTGTTCAACTTTTGGGCAGTGTGTCTTGTCAAGGGCGAGACGCCGATTGCAGCGCGTTACTTTTGCATGCTAACGGTTTTATGTATCAACCGTCGAACGCGCGTAATAAGTTTTATAGCGGTATACCTTTGTCATCAGGAAAGAATGTAACAATCTGACAGAAATCGAAATGATGCCGATTTTCAACAATTGACGTTCGAAATATTATTATACAAATCAATTCACGCGATACTGAAGATTGACACGTTTTGAAATATCAATTGAAACTTGATACATCGCGAGTTTCAATATCGCGCACTGTCGAGTTTGTGAACACAGACGAGAGGGAGGGGGGGAGGGGGAGGGGGCGGGGCACCTCGCTCGAGCTGCGCTGCGGCGCCGGCTCATCCGCAGGCGCCACCACGTCGACCACGCTGCCCGCCTGCATCTGCCGCAGCAGCCCCTCCGTCGCCTCCACGACTGAGTGCTCCGGGCCGTGCCACGCGTGCAGCACGCGCCGCGAGGTCGCCATGGCGGCCACCGCCTCGTTGGTGTGCCCGCCCAGGTAGAGCAGCCAGCTCACGCGCGCCGCGAGCTCCCCGACGCGGAGGCTGTCGGGGCCGGACTCGGCGGTGGCGGCGGCGAGCAGCGATCGGCTCCTCTCGGGAGACAGGCCGATCTCGTTGGGCGTGACCAGCGCCACTGCGTCCAGCAGAATCTGCACCGCCGCGGTGGCGGTGCTGCCGAGGCCGAGCCAGGCGCGGTGGAGGCTGAGACTGTGCTGCAGCGCGCTCCGCGCGCCTGCCAAATCGCCCTCCACCTGCAGCGCCACACCCGCCACGACAGCCGCGAGCGCCACGTCGGGGCTGGTCTCGTCGCCTGCCTCCTCCGCACTGCGCAGCAGCTCCAGGGCAGCTGCGGCACCCGCGCCCGCGCTCCGGATCTGCTCGGCCGCCTGCGCCGCGGCGCGCTGCACCGTGGTGTCCACCCGCGACAGCTGGTGCCACGTCACCGCCTGCCAGGCCGCTTTCTCCGACGCCGACGACTCGGATTTCGAGTCGGCGTGGCTGTCGCCCTCCTCCGCAAACTGGCGATCCCCGTCGTCGTCGCCGTCCGAGGCAGACTCGAAAAACACTGCCGCGGCATCGTCCAGGCTCTTGTTCCTATCCTCCGTCACCGTCAGCTTGACGCGCACGGGCGACTCGCCGCCGGTTGGGGTGCTGTTGGCGCCACGTACTGCCTCGCACGAGACAGCGATGACGGTGAGGGCTGCCGACACCACTCCCTCCGCGTCGACATCGAGCGCGAGAGTGACGGTGCGCCTTGGCAGCGCAGTCGACAGCACCACAAGGCGCAGCGGGGCTGCCTCCAGGCCGGTAGGTTGCAGCTCGACGGACAGCGCCAGCGGTGGCTCGGATGAAGTCGTCGTCGGCAACAGTTGTACATCGTCGACGGCGGCCGAGTCTCCTGTGAGTTGGTTTACCGATAGCTGGAGCTGCACCGGGTGCTTGAAGGACTGAAGGCTTCTGGCCGAAGTGGTGTATAGGCGCGGGGTGCGCGAGTCGGCGCGCGATGCCTTCCGCGACGATCGCGCGGGGCGCACCGGCTTCATCGACAACACTGACGCAAACTGGCGAGGCGCCGCCGCCTTGGCTGCAGGCTCCTCCAGTACCGCCACCTCCAGTGACACCGCGTTTGACGATGACATGGACGGGCCAAGCGCATCTGCCACCGACACTCGCCTGCCGGGCTTAATCGGCGACACCGCCTGCAGAGACACCCCCCGCAGCTCGATCTGCTGATGTTCTGCGCCGTCGACTTCCGACAGACTGAGGATGACGTACTTGTTCGCCGCAATTGGGAGCGACGCTGCCGCCAGTTGAGAATCTACCCGCCCCACCGATAGTTCCAGCCGCACCGCCGCTGGAGTGTCTGCAGCCTCTACCTGCGCCGACACCGCGGACTCCGCCTCAGAAGCCATCTCATCGACCCCATCCGTCGGGAGAACGGCGACGCTGTCCTCCTCCGCCGTCTCGCCTTCAACGGTATCCACCTCGTCAAGTAAGGCGTCGAGTGCTGTGTTGGCGGCGGCGGTTGCGACGGTGGCCGGCCTTTCTATACCGTCTGTGGTAGCCGCTTCCTCCTCGGCGGCTGCCGCAAGCGCTGCGCTCAGCGACGGCTCGCGCAAAGGCAGTTCCCCCGCCGATACGGCAGGGTCAGACTGTGCCGCTGCACCCCCCATTGCATGCGCCATGGCCATCGCGACCATGCTCTCCGGCAACCCGATTTCGTACGGCTCTCCATCGGAGGCACCGCCCTCCTCAGCGATCTCGTTCCCCGCTGGCTCGACTGCCATTGCCGAGAGCGGCCAGCCGTCGTCGCCCGCCAGCAAATCGGCAGCTGGCACCACCTCCTCATCTACATCGTCGCCGGCGGCGGCCGTGTCGCCGGCAGAAGTCGGCGCGGGCGCGGGCGCGGGGCTGACGGCCGGCAATATCCGCGGGGAGCCGAGGCGCTCGCGTGATGACAACGGAGGGCGTGGCGACAGAGCGCCAAGCTTCGTGCCGGGGGACATTGGCGCGAGGCGGGCGGCGGCAGCTCGCGGCGAGCCGGCAGGCGAGTCGTCAGGGATGGGCGCCAGCCGAGTCCTGCCCGCAGCCGGGCTCGGCATCGGCTCGGGCGTCGGCGGCAGAAGCATCGTCTGCAGCATGCGCCGCGCGGCAGCGACACGGTGCCCCTCTCCGCCCTTGCGCGAGCTGCTGATGCGCGCTGTCGGCTCGTCCAACGGGATGCCGTCCGGCGTCACGGTCGAGAGGAAGGGGTCCGTGTCGTCGGGCGCGCTAGCTGGGAGGCGTACCGCCAGGCAGGATACGCCGTGCAGGAAGCTAAGGTCCGGGCCCATGCGGCGCAAATAATCCTCGCCCTGCAGATCACAGGGCACAGAGATAATTATCGAAGAATACATTTCGAGAATTTTACTGGTGTAGCGGGAGGATTCAAGGAATAACCTGCAATAATGATCCCTTAACAAGGGCATGTATTGCACGCAATACTAGCAAGGCACATTCGATACAATAAGGTATCAATATATGTATGTGTATCTTATCAGTAAATAACCGTGCTTTTGGTTCGTTATTACTACTATTTTTGACCCCCTCGCAAAGGAAAAAGCATTCTATTTCATTGGGGAGCCTATAAGAGTAAACCTTATATATACACTCATACTTGACGGTGCAACACAATTCCATCATTGTGCGACTCGTGAACCCAGTCACATGTTCCGGTATCGATCTGCCATTGTGCTAGGAGCGCCCCCATTGCCAGGCAATTGAGAGTCGATAATCACACTGAATTGAAATGGATATAAACATAAAATATACTAGCGCGTAGCTGGCAACCTGACCATGTTTTGCCAACCTCTTTGCGTTTTAAAATTATGTTTTATTCTGCAATAATTTTAGTTTCTTATTATACTCCTGAAGTTCCATCGCGGTAGACTGTTTAGTTGAGATACGAAGTTGGTAATCCTTCATGTCTAGCAAACTTGATTTGAATTCTTGTGCAGTCCTCACCAGTATACATATACAACACGTAGTATACACCCTTATTTACCATACTCGCTACATGTCGCTACCTTATAAGGATCACTATCCAATGCGATCCAATCCGATGCGATACCATAAGGAGCGCCTATATTAGCGCGCAGTAGTAATCGTAAGCGTGATCCTTTCGTCGTGCATTGGTACGCATTCCTGGTATCGCTGCATGATTTCAAACAAGGCATGCGTAGTTTCTCAGAATAAACGGGGCGAGACAATCTGAAACAATGTACTTAGTGCGTTCCAAAATCGATTCGCAATACCACTGAGATGCATCAGTCAGATTTCTTTCTCACAATCCAACCTATCAACACATTTCAATTTCGATTCTCTTGTATTTATAATTGCCAAACTTGCACCCTAATAATCTGTTGAGGCTGCCGCTCCCACGGCCCCCCCTTTTCACTCTCTCCGCCCCCCAGCTGCGCCCTCGTTTCATCACGACAGCCACGCACCTGCCAGATGAAGGGCCGCCGCCCGTCGCCCGCCCGGTGCCACGCGGCGATGTTCTCCACCACCTCGACGGTGCGCATGCGCAGCGTGGCCACCATGCGGAAGAAGAGGCGCACCGCAGGCACCACCGTGGAGAGGTAGCCCATGGCGGCGGCCACCTTGGCGTCCAGCTTGTAGCACATCTGCGCCACGCGCTGCAAAATGTCCTCGCGGGCTTTGATGGCCTGCGCAGCACCGCAAGGCATCAGTTCCACGCCACCAGGTTTGCCCAACCCGCCATTGCCGCATGCTTCTCGCAGGACGGGGGTCACATGAGGGAGGTGTCGGGTATGGAAGGGAGGCATTGAATAGGCTGGCCTGCTCATCGGCAATGCCGGCGTGTTTCCTAGCGCACTAATCAGTACTTTAAATCGACGCGCCGTGCCATTGTTACGGGCTATGGCATCGGCAAGAGTACGCAGGTCTGTAATGCAATCTACATTCCCAGCTCCCTCCACCATGAGGTCGGGCAGCCCGGGAAGGGGGGGGGGGGGGGGGGGGGGTGTCTTACCTTGATCGCCGCCCGCTCTAGGCTGGCCGTCATCATGAGCGTGTCGTGGTCGGGGGAGCCACCCGTGGTGCTGTGCAGGTAGGTGCTGCCGCCCAGGCCGCGCCCTTCGCTGATGGAGCCCTCCAGGCGGTACGTCGACGCCGTCAGCGCGCCCTCGCCGGGCATGTGGAGGTCGCCGCGCGGCGCATAGCTGTGGGAGGGCCAGTGCGAGGCGCGCTCGCGGGGCGCGTGCATGTTGCCGCTGCCGTAGCCTGCCCTGTGCGGAGAGCCGATGGCGGGCAGGAAGCCGGGGCTGCCGCCCAGCTCGCCCGTGCCGGGGACCAGCCGCTCCCGCCGCGCCAGGTTGCTCTCCAGGGACCCGTTGGCGCCCGGGAGGGAGCCACCTTTGCGGGCGGAGCTCCGCAGCGGCGACCGCTGTGCACAGGGACGCAGCGATCAAACATGCCCCCGCCCCCCTCCTACACACACCACCACCAGTATGGGCCCAACCACACATGATGGGTGGAGAAGGGACGCTTTGGCGCGTCGGAATGCGGGCGCCTACCAGGTGGCCCACCGGGGCAGCGTAGTCAAGGTTGCCCGGGGAGGCAAGGAGGTGCTTCGCGAGAGGCGTTGCCGCCGGCAGGACATCTGTCTCCGCCGCGGGCGCGTCGCGCTCCTGCCAGTACCGCCAGTCCATCGCCATCGCGGCGATGCGGCCAGCTGCGCCGCCTCGCCTGCCTCGCCCCTCTGCTTCCTACCTGCGCCACCGAGCTCCGCCGCTCAGGGGGTGTCGTGTCTGCCAACAATCCATCGTGTCAGCGTGAGCGGAGCCGCCAGATGCACTTAAAGCTACCATGCGTGCGCATCAAAACTCCGCCCGTTTTTTTTCTTTAATGCACCCCCTCTTTTACTGCCCCCCTTCTCTTCCCCGTTCTCGCACACGATGACACGCGAACAAAATCGCCTTGGGTGCCCATATCACGAGCCCGCCGCTGGAGCCGCTGCATACCGAGGTTTCTGAACCGCCGCAAGGCGCCGGCAAGCCTGACTGTCCAACACTGGTGTGTGTGTGTGTGGTGTTGGGGGGGGGGGGGGGGGGGGGGGGGGGGGGGTTATGGCCGTGCGAATACCCACACGGCGGCATCGCGACCTGCCGCACCCAGCGAGCCGTCATTGCGACCGCCGGCCGGCAGATTGCCGGGGCGGCGTGCAGAGGGCGACGACGTGTGGGGTGTGCATATGTGGGGTATAGAGAGCCACGCTCCCCAGGCTGAGTTTTGGCGGGACCCCTCGGGGGCTTGGGTCGGCATGGGGTCGCCTGGCTCCGCCGAAGAGGTGTACGCCTCGTACATGTATACTCGCAAGGTACGTACTCACATGCGACGCGGATGAAACGGTCGGAGGAGGGGCGCCCACCGACAGCCGGCGGCGAGAGGCTCTTGTGGCACTGAGGAGCAGGGGACCCTACCAGGATTTGCTGCGTGTAGCGTGCCGCTGCTGAATGGTACCTGGCGCCGAGGGTCACGCGGGCTCGCTTGCCTACTGCTGTGTCGTCTGGACACTTCGTCCCTACGGGACGGGTTTTTTTTCGGCGGCATGTGGCGACCGGCGACATCTGCCGCGACCGGCGAGCGCTCACCCCGCCCGCGTACCTGTACGGCTGTACGAGTACCCCGCCTAGTTACAAGGTACATCCCTTGTCCGCTCGGCTGAGCGGTCGTCTCGTACGCGAGAGACCCGGGTTCGATTCCTGGCCGATGCATTTTCGGCAATATATCGTCCCGGCGTGTCCTGGATTTCCCCGGTTGATGCATTAGCCCGTCGGGGTTCTAATGAGGCAATGGTCTAAACCTTCTAACCTTACGGGCTATGCCAGACCTACGACTGCATTTGGCGCAAGAGGTCAAGTGCTGGGGCGGCTTCGGCCGACGTCCCGGGGCGAACTTTACTTTACCCCGCCTAGTATTACATATTATTATTGGGAAAATTGCAACCAAAATAATCAGGTTGCATTTTTTTAGCCAGTCCTGTCCAGGGGGCGGAAAAGGTAAATTTGACACTTTTTAGCAGCAGCAGCACCGGGTGGAATAACTGCAGTTTTTGCAAAATAGTTTAGTCGCTAGAAACAGGGTGTAGTGGAAAATTGCAGAACAGGGTGACATCGAAAACGGGGGGGGGGGGGGGGGGGGGGGGGGAATTACAGCATATGGTGTGCGCCCGCCTGACGATTCGCCTCGCCACGGCAGCGCAGCATCCCGCCAACTTTCGCCAGGGTCCACACCTCACCCCTACCGAAGAACCTCCTAACGAGTAGTGATGTCTGATCATTGATTGCCGGCGCTGTGCCTATGATGCCGTCAGTCGATGTTGTTGTTATGGATATCAGTACCGGTGGGGGGGGAGGAGGGGGGGGTGGCGGGGGTTGGGGGTTAGCCGCAATGGTACGCTACCAGACACCAGTACGGGTATTGCCCGTCGCGAAGGAGCGACTAATTATTTTTTCGTCCCCGGGACAGGCGTGGCAACAGTGAACCCTTGCATCGTCTCGACGGCCGTTCAGGCAGCGATCCAGATTAAGGGAAAGCCTTGGGTAGGCGACGCTCCGTTATAATTTACAAGCACATTGCCGAAGCATTCTGCACGACTAATTGAAGGCCAGTGATAGAATTTCCAACATAGTTGGCTCACCGTCTAAAACACTGCCATCAAAATACCCGGCACTGACCATGTCGAAAGGTCCGCCCTACCTGTTCGGGCGTCGGGCCATTCGAGAAATGCGAGTTGGGGCAAGTCCCATCCCGCGGAGCAAAGCATTTCGGGAGTGCGATACATGTGCAACAAAAAGGCAATGTGAGGGGGGGGGGGGGGGGGGGGAGCGGGGGCACGACGCCATAGCTGGAAAAGAAAAACCCTTTCCCCAAATCCAGGGCGCCGTGAAGGGAGGGACCCCGCCCAAAACAAAGGCAGTTAAGGCCTCAGATGTTATTGACGCATTAACCTGACTATTGATAAAATCCATTAACTCCGGAATAATTAACAACCCCAAATTTTGACGGTGATACCTCCACCGCGCAGGCACTCCACCAACATATGTTCGATAGTCTCATATTCACTACCACCACATGCATGGCAGGGTTCAAGGAACCGCTCAGGCATGGGATGAATCGGAGCCAATCGGCGGGCAGCGGGACTCGCGTGCGTAATTATCAGCCCGGCCACAACTTACCCCCGCGCCGGGGACACCCGCACCATACTGTGGCAACGGATTTGACGCATACAACGCCTGGACGTATATACCCCGGTGTTAGTACCGGCTAACGCTGCCGACGATTCGTAACGCGCCCACACCGATGCCTTTACTAGTTTAGCGACATCGCGCGCGGCTAGTGACCTCCACTCAAGTGGAAGGTGCGCCCCCTTAGCCCACAGTCACTTCGTCCTAGCTAGTCGATCTAATCACCGCACAATTCCCGACATCCACGTGTTAGGGCGCACCGGACTTGGCTGATCTACTAAATGGGTAACACTTGTATTCAAGTCGGATGCTTTGAAGAATTCCCGAGCCCGTGCTGCAGCGGCCGTAGCCTCTACAATTTTCCACTACTAACACCATGTTTTGCGAAAACCGCGGTTCCATCCCGTTCTGCTAAGTTCATGAAAGGTCATATTACACCCTGTTTTGCAATTTCCCCTCATATTTATCAAATGTCGCAGTGGCAGCGCGCGGTCTGTATGCTGCGCTCTCCCACACGCCGTGGGAGCCCCCGATGTCATTACAAACCACGCTGGAGGAGCGGCTAAACGATTATATTAATACGCCTACGAGTACAAATGCATGCGCGCACCGACTTCCAGCAGAAATGAATACGAGTACTGGCACCGGCACCGGTACGCGTGCGCGTCCGCTCGTATTCCTAACTAACGAACGTACTACTAGCATCTACAAAATATATATGTACTTCATTTTTCCGATTTCTAAACGGCATCGATAATGGAAATGATGAATTGCCGTCGTTGTCAATGCCGCTGCTGCCCATCCACAAGCAGCAAACGGGCACCGCTGTATAGGACACGCACCTGGTATTTATTTAGGCCCGCCGGGACATGCACTGGGCAAAATTGAGAACGAAAACTGACTGCAGCACTTCTTATAATTAAAGTTGAAGCAGTCAGCGGTGGCCGCGCCCCTTGGGCCACCAGTACCACCACCCCGCGCGGCGGGCGCGGCAGATGGGGGCACGATGAGAAAGGCGCGATGTCTTAGCGATCACGCCTATTGAAGAATGGGATTTCAAGTCGGCAGCTGTCGGCTAAACCAGCTCATAACATATGTTCCACTGTTGGTAGTAACGTCTAAGCGATGCTATCTTTCGTCTGAGTAATAACTGCGCGCGCGTCCAATGAGTGCCGCCCAGCGGAGCATATTGCAAGCTGGCCACGCCGAAAACCGCCGCCTGCTCTTGCGGTTGGAGCCACTGTGCTGGGGCCTGCGACTGTTATGTGACGATGCCCGGCTGGCTGCGCGCACTGCAATCCTTTGTCCAGGTGTGTAGCCCGGGTAATCCGCGCGAGACGACGACGCTGATCCCACGCATGGAATACCGCAACATTTAATTGGATTCCCAGGCGGTCCGAAAAGTAACGAGTTGTACTGCAGCAACGCGAGTCGGAATATCCGGTTTGGAGTCGCGGTGTATTCTGATGTGTTTCAGATGGGGATGTATTTTTCCTCTCTAATTCGCGAGGGGGCGATGGGGGGTAAGATACTGCGAACCTAAAGCGTGGTCACGGTAGTAGACAGCCTTCATCTAAGGTGAATGAGACGTTAGCGCACTGCACGTTCACAGCCATCAGTGCATAATCACTGCGCCTCATTCTGTTGATGCTTATCAAGAATGTTGCTCTGAATTGCAGGACATATTGTAACCTACACAGGCTTATTCATGCACGAGGCATCGTCCGCCCTGTGCAGCGCTGAGATCATGAGATCCCAAAACGCGGGGACGCCCATGCTGGTGGCGACGTCCACATTCTTGGGCTGCTGGCTCTGCCCCCAGATGTCGCACACCGTCTGCCCTGCAGACAGCTGGCAGGCAGGCGGACAGGAAGGCAGGCAGGCAAATTGATCAGCAGTCATGTGGCAACTGATATCATATATATATATATATATACAAATATATGTATATACACATAGTGAACAAAGGCTAGGCCGCCAGAGGCGCACCCGCCGCAGCGTGAAGGAGGCGCGACGTAACTTGAACCTGGTAGACGGTATGGGTAAATTGGGCCGAGTCATGGGGGGCATAATAATAATACTGCTCACGGTGACGCTCGTGCTCGGATGGCGACCAGCGCGGAGGAGGGTGCAGGAGGACACGCCTGCGTTTGCACTGCTACACCTGACATAAACCTACACGCACCCCTTAGATGTGCACGTGCGCACGGGTGGGTACGAGTATCGGCAAGCAGGGGCATCCGCGCGATGGCGCCGTGTTGATGGGGGCGTACATCACTTTTTGTCTCGATATCCACGCGCATGCGCTTCACCTGCCGAGACGCCATCACCAACCAGGATTGAGAGGGAGGGCCGAGTTAGAAGGCCCCATCCGCATGACAGTACTTGGCTGGCGGTTGGTCGGGTTGGCATCGCATGAGGTTAGTTTGAGGGGAAGGGTGGGAGGGGGGGCACACCGTGAAGATCTCCGGGTGCAGGCAGTACGCCACCGCGCAGGGGTCATGCAGCGGCGGGTCCTCAAACTGAAAGACCTCTTTGTAGGTCTCCCGGAAAAAGAGGAGCAAGCGGCAGACTGCGCCTCGTCGTGACAGTGTGTTGGGGGGGGGGGGGGGGGGGGTGCGAAGCGGCGATGGCGCAATGTCAGGCGGAGGGGGCGGCGGGGGTGAGGGGGGGGTAGGGGGGGGTCATTTCAAATTCTGAAATGTATTTTGCAAATAAAATCGGGATTTCCCGGAAATAAAATGTCACATTCCTGGAAACAGCTAATCCCGTAGAAATAGAATGGAGCATTTCTGGAAGCATTTGTTGGCGGGTCGGGGGGCCGGGGGGCCGGGGGGGGGGGGGGGGGGGAGGGGGCAAAATGGACCCTGCCCAGACGGGTCGATGGGCGCACGCACTGATGGAGCAGAACGGTGTGTCTCGCTGCTGGATGCGCCTCAGCACATCCGGCGTCACCAGGGCGGTATGGGTGACCTGCGCGCGGCCACCCACCCCTCGTCATCGGCCCGTCATTGGGAGCCAGGCGGGGTGCGGGGTCGGTAGGATGGCAGACAGAGGGGCCGGCCGTGTTTAGGGAGCGGCATGCCGCACTGATGTACTGCTGGCTGTGCTCGGTGGGCGCCGAGGAATGTACCTCGATGGGCACCATCGCGACGGGCCAGCCTGCCTGGAACACAATGGACGCCGCCTCTGGGTCCGTCTGCCCACACGATCGCATCGTTATCACCAGGCAGATCGGTGGGGAGGAGAAGGGGAGGGGGGGGGGGGGGGGGGGGAGGCAGCGCCGCACGCACCTGGATGTTGAACTCCATGACGGGGCCGGTGTTGCCCACCCCCATGGCGCCGCCCATGAGCACCACCTCCGCCATGTCCGCCACCTCCGGGTACAGGCTCACCAGCAGGGCTGCGCCAAGGGAGTCGGCGGCCAGTGGCATTCTCAGCGGCGCATTTCGGTGCGTGCATGGGTGGCATGCGGCAGACGGGGGGGAGGGCTCACCGACATTCGTGAGGCTCCCGGTGCAGATCAGCTTGCAGCGGCGTCCCCTGCGGCCACACCGCAGCGAATGCCACAGCCATCACACTTGGTGATTGGTACGTACTGCCCCTCCCCGGCAAGCGCGAAGAGAGAATAAGCACATGTATCTGGCGATTCATCAGAATACACCACAAAGATTGGACGGAATGTCAGACCGGATGGTATAAAGCGATTCAGCATCCTGTGGCCTGCGAGTCCAAACAAATGGTACGCTATCATCCGCCCCTCCAGGTGCGCTGGGCGTGCCAGCCGGGAGCCGGGGCGCACCCATCGCGGAACGAGCGGTGAATGGCGCGGAACATGGCGATGGGCGCCTTGTCCTCCAGCGGCGCCTTGCGGGGCGGCGGCAGCGCGGCCTCCGCGGGGTCCTCCTCCGCGGGGTGGGGCACGGGGTGGCCCTCGGCACGCGCGGCCCCCGGCTGCTGCTGCGGCTGCGCCCTGGTGGGGGACAGCCCGCTCTCACCGTGGATCTCGGGGCAGAGCGGCTGCCGCCAGCGGAGGCGAGCGCGTGGAGGATCAGTGTGCTGGGACATGTGTACATACCAATGCCGGGGATGCGGAAATGCCACCATGGCCCCAGGCCAGAGGGGCGGGAATACACTTGTGGGGGGAAGGGCCAATCACCGCGCCCCTCATGAGCGGCTTGTGCGCGCCCTGGACAACGTCTGCGCATGGGCAAGGGAGCCCCGGGCGGTGCGGTCAGGCTGGGTTGCGCTACACGCCGCATGCCGCGGTGTGTTTCGCAGGCTATTCATCGGGTTAATTCGACCTGTGGATCAACCGCATTCATACATCGATCGGCCGGCCTGGGGCTCGGAGCACGTCGGCGCCACTGCACAGGCATATCTCGTGCTGGGTCGGGGACTCATGTGTCCAGGGACTGTGGCACCGATTTCGGGTTAGTTATTAGTTAATAGGGGCTAAACCAGGGGCCATAGACACCACGCCACGCATGGCAGGGCTGAGCGCCACCCCAGGCACCCGAGCGCCTGCGCCGCTGATACGGCAGTTGGATGTTATTGTATACAGCATGCATGCAGCGCACAGAAGGTGCACTGCACGGTGTTTTATGGGTTGTCCATTCCAGAGTGGTATATCCCCGGCGTATACCGGTAAAATTGGCGTGGGAAATATGGCCGGTGCAAGTATATACAGCAACCCGGTGATCAAGGGACGGCGAGGTTGGCAGGGCGAGCCAGCACATCCCGTACAGGCGCACCCCGGCAGGGCATAAGCATATGGCATGATTTTATGGCATGGTATCAGCTCTTAGACGTTGGATAGCTGAAGGGCATCACCTGGCCCCAAATGGGTACCTGGCTGTCCCTTTACCCAGATATACCCCCCCCCCCCTTCCCCATCCACCCCAGGCCACTGCCTTGATGTCCCTCACCGATATGCTCCAGGCCGGCGGCGCGGAGCATCCGCAGCGCGTTGTTGGTGACCTTCTCCACTGTCTGATTGCCAACCACGGTGCTGATGCCGAGCACCTGCAGCGATGGGCTGTGCCCTGCGAAGCAGCAGACGACCCGTTGGAGTCTGTGGCGCACAGGAGATGGTGGGCCGGACCGGATAGGGCGCTGCGCTGTTTGGCGGTGCCAGGCGACGATGCCGGGCCTGTCGGCCGCAACCGGCTTCGACGAGAGACAGTGGGGGAGCACCTGCCAGGATGATGGCCATCGCGTCGTCGTGCCCCGGGTCGCAGTCCAGCCACACGGCGGTGCGCGCCTCGCGCCCGGGGCTACCCCCGTCGCTCGCGTCCCTGTCGCGCTTGTGGCCGGCCGGCATGGTGCACCGCGCGTCGTCGTGTCCCGGGCCGTGGGCGAAATGAAAAAGACAGAACAGCGCGTGTTGGAGCAACTAGGGAGTCACCCACCCGCACGAGGGAAGCGCGCCAAGTACAAGGGGAAGACCCTCGGGGCACTGCTGCCCAGGCGCCAGGCGCACGGCAAGGCATCCGCGGGTGACGTAGTGGCCTGCTGCTCGTCTGTGTTATGGTTGGTCGCGTTACCATCCACTCTATTGCGATAGTCGTGAACTTTTTGGTTACAGGGAGAGCGTCCGGAGAATGCACGCGATAGTCGTCCTCTGCCACAAAGCAGTCGCGTGTCGGCGACGATAGGCGCGACAACGACCGCGCTGCCTTGATACGCATCAATAAATAGACAATTAATATATTGCCACATATTAAATCGCGCGATACGCGAGTATGAGTACTCGTTGCGGCGACATACCTGTCCCGGTAGTCGCGGTGACGGGCGTCAGGAATGGCGCGTAGATAGCCACAATTCTTCACGTTTTGGCATATTCCTGGGATTATCAACCCATTTCATGGCGGGAGAAGCTTGGGGAAGTGCCCTGGTTATCATATGCCTGTAGTATATGCACCTTCGCTAATAGGATTATGCACCTTCCTCCGTGGCGCATCGTAAAGGTTGCGCTGGCAGCAGCGGCGCGCCAGCCGAGCAGCCCGTACCGACAGCCACGCCACTACCACCGGTACCGGTACCAGATACGGAGCACTACCGGATGGTCGCTACCACGAGCGCCCCTCTTGCTGCGAATGTGCGCAAGCAAAACAGCGCATGCATGTAGGGTATAGGCCAGCAAACGTCTCCCCACTCGACCGCGCGCGACCCGGGGCCACTCGCCCAGACCAGTCGCCCCCGTCGAGGCTGCTGCCCCCATCTCACCAGGATGTCGTCGCTGGATCGTGCGCCGGGGCTGCTGCGCGGGCTGTCGCGGGTGCTGTCCCGGCAGGCGGGGGAGGCGGGCGCGCGTGAGGTCTCCGCGGGAGTGCGGAGCGACCAACCGGGAGACGGGGCGGGCGACGAGGGCGGGGGCGAGGGGCGTGCCGAGGCGGAGGCGGAGCCGTCGCTGCTGGGCGCGCTGTGGTCTACGGGCGCCTGGCGCATCCTGCCGTTCCTGGTGCTGTCCATCCTGGGTTCGACCCCTCTCCTCTGTATCCCGAAAGTATTCCGCAATATATCCGTATTCACCCGTAATCTCCCAAACCCCACTTGAGTTAAAAGAACGCCATTGCCATAATAAACCCGACGCCCCGCCAGAGGAAGGGGCTACAGTTAACTAGCCCTGCTCTAGCTTCGCGTGGCGTGCTCACACGTGGGAAAGGCTGGGCACGAGCTCCAGCCCGGTGGAGAAGCAGCGGCAGCCGCTGAGGTATCGCGCAGCACTTGCCGAGCGTAATCTGGGCCAATCCCACCGGCAAGGCGCGGCAAGGCAACGGAGTGGCAGTTTATGGATATATATCGACCATATAATTGAATTGTTTTAGTCGCTATAGGTAACAGTACATTTATGCATTTAATAATGCACCGTTGGGCCATAGGCTTGCAGGCTATGGGCGGACCACTGGGCAGTGGAACGCGACAGAGAGCAGGAAGCGCACACTGCGAATTGATCGTGCTGCTAGATTGGAGTCCCCAGTAAGCGAGCAAGCCCACCCGCCCTTGCTCGGCTATCGCGGCATCAATCTGCGCCAGGCAGCCCCCTGGATGGAGACCCCCAGTGTGGCGTGGCCTCACCCCTCCCCCCCCCCCCCCCCCCCTGCGCATGCGCCCAGGCTTTGCGGTGCTCATCCCCGTGCTGCCCGTCATCATCACCGAGTTCTTCGCCATGCGGCGCACGCCGGACGGGGCGCCCGTGCACTGCGCGTCCTTCCGACCACACGAGGAGCCGATGGCGTGCCAGGTCCGCCTTCCCCCCTTTAGCAGCCCGGCCCCGGCTCACTTCCATCCGCTTCCGGGCAGCCGCTTGGCATGTGCTCTCCGCGCGTGCTGCCCCCCCCCTGCGCGCTCATGATTGCCGCCCCCTTGCGTTCCCAAATCAGAACGCGCACTCTGACAGCGTCACCGCCTCCAGCATCACCTCCTTCGTGTCCATGACCATCGTGTCCTTCTTCCTGACGCCCTACATGGGCCGCTGGAGCGACCAGTACGGGCGGCGCCCCTTCCTCATCGTGCGCCCCCCCCCCCCCCCCCCCCCCCCTCCCCCCCAAATCCCTACTTTGGCCCTCCTTTTCCATCCCGCTCCTCGCTCCCCCTCCATCCTTCCACGCAGCCGCCGCAGTCCCCACCCGTTCGCCCCTGAACACTCGCCCCGCCTCCCGATCAGATCGCGGGCCTGTTTGGCGTGCTGCCGCTGGTGGTGTTCATGCTGGCGTTCTACCGCATCATCGGCCTCATCTGGTAGTGCTCCCCTCCTCTCTCCCCCCTTGATTCCTATCACCCCTCCCCCCCCTCCCCTGCGCCCCCCCTCTCGCCACCCCGCCGCACCGACAGCGCTGACGGCCGCCATCCGCGCTCCCCACCAGGTGGTACCCCGCCCTCATCGGCGCGCACGGCGTGGACAAGATCAGCCTGTCGGTCGCCTACACAGCGGACCTCATGCCGCCCTCGCTGCGCGCGCCCACCATCGGCTTCGTGCGACCCCCCCCCCCCCCCCCCTCCCCCCCATCTTCTTCACTCTCCATCTACCCAACGCTGCTTCGCGCCACCAGCGCCTGAACACTGACCCCCCCCCCCCCCCCCCTCTCCTCCCCCGCGGCGCAGGTGACCGCCAGCCTGGCGGGCGCGATGCTGGTGGGCCCTCTGATCAGCGCGCACCTGGACATTGTCGGTATCACCTGGCTGTGCGTCGCGCTGGGCGCGCTCACCGTGGCATGGGGTGCGACCCCCCCCCCCCCCCCCCTTCTACCTCAATCAATGGCAAGGGTGTTTCAATTGGTTTCGGAGCATAGGTTATGGGAACAGTAATGTTAACACTGCGATTCAGAGGCCGCTCCGCATCATCAGCGGACAAACGCAGACGTGCATCCACCGGGTCCTCCTGTAGGCAGGCAGCCCGGTATGACACTTTATGCCCTGCGAGCTGCTGTGGGCGCACCGGGACCCGTACCAGTATACCATCAGAGGAGGGACGGTGCGGCACGCTTGTCCGGGCGCAGCTTGTCCAGCGCCGCGCCGGTCCGCAGTAAAGCTCCGAAACCAGCGAGACAAGCTCGCCGCCCGCATTGCCCGCGCCTTGCGATCATGCCCGGGAGGATCCCCCGGCACACGAACCGGGAGTCTGTCTCACGGCGTGGCGGTGATGATACGATCATTGCGAGACAAAACAACCCGACCCGCATGTCACGAGTCGGGCGCCGGCGGAACTACATGGGGGCCGACGCCCCTGTAGGAACCCTTACTATAATAAGCCTCGAACTGGGCCCAGCTCCGATAGAGTCTCGTCCTGCAATGACCTCTGGCTGGCACCGCAGTTTCTTATCAGCGCGTCGGCACCCGTGTAGATTAGGTGAACCTATTGACAGCGTATCGGTACCTGCAGGGACAGGCACGAAGCATGCGGGCCCCATCATTTGAGCCATCATGTGACGCCTCTCATTGCCCCCCACCCCGCTTGGGCCCCCATTGCGTGCGCCGCAGCGGCCTTTGGCATCCGCGAGTCCACCACCGCCGAGTCCCGGGCGTCCGCGCAGGCGGAGGCGGCGGCGGTGCGGGCGGCCGCGAGCGCGCGGGGCGTGGGCAGCCTGCTGAGCAGCTTTACCTCCACCTGGGCCATCGTCATGCGCAGCCGCCTCTTCCTCACGCTCACGGTGGTCATGATGATGGTGGGCATCGTGCAGGAGGGGCTGCAGGACCTCATCATGCAGTACCTGCAGATCAAGGTCACCCCCCTCCCCCCCCCCCCCCCCCCGGCCTTCAACAATGAAACACCCCTCCCCTCTACCTGCCATGGCGGCCCCCGGTGCGCGCAAGAGGGTCGCGCTGACACCGCCCGCTGCCCTCCGCGCCGCGCGCAGGTGGGCTTCGGCGTGGCGGACAACTCGGCGGTGCTCATTGTCGTGGGCGTGGGCGGCCTGGTCTCGCAGACGCTGCTGCTGCGCCCGCTGCTGGCGGCGCTGGGCGAGAAGTGGGTGCTCGTGGTGGCGCTCGTCGCGCAGGGTGAGCCCAGACCCCCCCCAAACAACGTCCTTTTGACCGCCGCCGCCGCTAACCCGCGCCTGTGCCGGCCGCCTCCACGCAGCGGCGCAGCAGGTCATGCTCGCGTTTGTGGCGACGCGGAACGAGGTGTGGGTGGCGCTGTCCGTGGGCGTGCTGGGCATGATGTCCTTCCCCACGCTCAGCGGCATCAAGTCGCGCCACTCGGAGGAGCACGAGCAGGGCGCGGTGCAGGGGGCGCTCTTTGGTGACCACCCCTACCACAAACAAAATGACACCCTCTCTACCGCCCCCTTCCCCTCCTCTCCTTCCCCTCCTCTCCTCCGCACTCTGCTCGCCTCTGCCCCGCTACCAATGCAACCAACGGCCATGCAGTGCGCACCTCCATCGACGCTCGCAACTCCGACAATCCTCCGTAGAGCCATTCGCAACCCTCCTCAGCCCTCGCCGCCACGCCGTGATGCCCTTGGGGGCTTGGGTTTAGACCGATCGATCATGGAGTCTGCAGTGTGAAGAATGAGTGCGCCGATTACGGAAAGAAACAAGCTCGTTATAGCGTTGGCGTGTTGGTCGCGCCCGGGCCCCGCGCTTGTCCCCCGGACCTCGTCGGCGGAATGTGGCGCGGCAATCCGCGCAGAAACCCTGCTCATCAAAACGGCGCGAGTTTCCCTCAGCTTCACTGCTGCGGAATTTTAGAATCGCGTATTCATTTGACAATATCCGCGCTTGGCAGCCCCCCCCCCCCCCCCCCCCCACAAAAAAAAACAAACACTGTTCCTTCCACACATGAATGCAAAGTGTTGATATGACCCACATGTCTGTCAAATCCCATGGGTGAGCAGAGCCCCAAACTCCAAACCTAACCCTGAATGTTATAACGAACCCTAACAATAGTGTCGATTTTTGTTTGCTTCCGCATGTTTGTGCGGATTGTAGTACGCATATGGGTCCTGCATGGGTTGGGCTTAGGGGGTTTCAAACCCTAAGACCAAACCGCCTAAGGCCTTGACTGACACACACACCCCCCCCCCCCCCCGGTCAGGCGCCAAGTCGCTGGCGCAGGGCACGGGCCCGCTCATCTTCGCGCCCCTCTTTGCGCTCTTCACGCGCGACGACTCGCCGCTGCCGTACATGCCCGGCGCGCCCTTCCTGATGGGCGCCGCGCTCATGTTCCTCAGCGTCATCCTCGCCGCCACGATGCCGTCCTGCGGCACGCGCCTGCCCAAGGACTCCGAGCAGCCGGGTACCCCCCCTGGGCTCCCCGCATGCTCCGCCTCGCCCCCTGCTACTCAGCGACGCACGGTGCAGCGCTGACCCTGATGCTCTGCGCGGTGCAGACGTCGAGCAATCGCTCGGCGAAGAGGACGACCCGACGGTGCCGCTGCTCGTCAACCAGCCGCCAAAGGGGGAGTCGGGGTGAGACGCCGGCGCTGAACCACCCCCCCCCCCCCCCCCCCACACACACACACATACACAGTCCCCGCAATACCCCCCCCCCCCCCCACCCGGGTAGCCCCCTTCATTTGTTATCTTAATTTAAAAGTACAGACACTCTGTCTTTCTGTATGTATGTGTGTCTATGTGTCTGAGTGTCCGGAGATACGAAAACGAACCGAAATGCAGATTGGCGCCCGAGTGGCCCTGCCGGTACGGATCTGCAGTCAGTTGGCTACATATTCTCAGTCTGGACGCGCCCTAGTGGGTGACAACGGCAGATTCGATTCGGTCTGCGCGCATCGGAGCGGGTGAGGCACAACCCGAGACGGGGGCTCGTGGGTGTGAAGGAGAGGGGGGGGGAAGGGGCGGAAGGGTAGGAGTGGTGGCGCAGCACCGATGAGATGAGTGCGGGATCCCCTCCGATGGGATGAGGAAGGGCGTGGTCCACGGGCGAAATGATCCGCGGTGATATATCGGTTGCCAGTGGTTCGCATTGGTTTCTCAATTGCTTTCTCATTTGCGTTGCCTCGCCCGGAGCCCGAGCCCCGCCACAAGAGTCTCGTACATGACCGATAAATCACCGCCCGGCAGGGCATGCGTGGTGTCTTCCCGCCACTGGAGAGCGCCACCCGATGGCGGGATCCGAAATGTCGCCGCGTATCTGATGCGATGCGGGCGGGGCTCGTCTCAAAGGGATTGTTTGGGTGAGGTTGGTAGGTAGCTTCGGCTCAGTTATAGGTAACTACCATCACACTACTTGTCCCGCTGCCCACTACTTAATGCTGCCGTGTCAGTACCAGCGTTAATCTCGCCGTGCCATCAGGCATATCTACCGTAGAATTAGATGCGGTCCGCGGGGCCAAAAAACAATGAGTTGTTTTGCACCTTCGCGTCGGAGTATCCGTGTCTTATCCTGACTTGTTTCTTCGTGTTAATATTTTTTCCTCCTCGCACTTTGGCGCCGGGGGGGGGGGGGGGGGGGGGGGGTGGGTGAAAAACGTTATTTATCCGCAGACCGTTTGTGTTTGTACAGTACAGTACGGGCACCCTCGCGGTCGCGGCAACTGGATTTCGTAATAGATAAGGCAGACACCTGATTTTTCAAGTGTATTAAACAACCATTATTTTGGTACTGTTTTCATTAATGTATGTGTCACAACATTTGTATTTCCACCGCCGGACCACCGCGACACTCGCGTGATGGTGTGTACATGGGTGACATGTGCTCACCTCCTGCGCATGATCACAGTGCCCGGCGACCACGGGTGTTGCCTCAGCTCACTCTGGTGACAATGAGCCCCAAGTCGCCTGGCTCGCATGCGGCATCGCACCCTATCACAACAGTCGCGGTGGTTCCGCTACGATTTCGTCTAGATTTGGCCTCTGGCGGCTTCGTATCCGCAATGTTGTTATCACCGCGCGGCGCCGGCGCCCGTATGTACATCAACTACTGACATTCCATTATTGTGTGGAGAGTGTCTGCTAGCCGTTTTATGGAGCGCGCGATTGCCCCTCCTCCCCGACCCCGCATGGGCAGCCAGCACCTGACGGCGCCCCGTTTAACAGCTAATTTGTTTTGTATGTTTGAGGGATGTGATGTGCTCTTGTTCTGTTTTACTTAGAAAGAAAAGAAATGCTCTTGTACTCTCGAATCAATTGATAATCAGAAAACGACTCGCCTGCTCCTCAGGGGCGGCCAACCGGAGGTGTTTGGCCCCGCCGGCTCCCCCTCCGCCGCGCCAAGCCCGGCATCCTGCGTGGCGCCCGACACGCCGGCGTTGACGCCCCAGCGGCCGGCGATGCAGGCCACCCGGGAGGGCGGCGACGGCGCGTGAGTGTTCCCCGCACTCTTACACCCCCCCCAATACATGTCAAAGGCGACTCGGTGGTGCATATCACCTTCGGAGTGGCTAGCAGCACTGCAGCACATCAGAAACAACACATTAGTCGCCAAACACTACTTGGTGATAGATGTTACTAGTTTGCGACAAGGGAGGGCACCCACCACTATCGGATGAAACAGCACAACAATCTCGCCCGTGCTACATGTCTCGACACATGCCCAAGGTGGCACAGACTTGGCGGTGCATTTCAGCTTGCAAGTGACTTATGCATGATGATGTCAGAACACCACATTTCTTCGGCTGCTAAGGCAATATTGGTAGCCAAATATTGCCCCCCCCCCCCCCCCCCCCTTTTTTTCTGACCATGCCATGCTCTCCACACTTTGACCCCCCCCCCCCCCCCCCCCCATCTGTCATGTCGACCCCACTTCGCTCCCCCCTTCTAGCAACCTCCTGACATTTAGCCCACACCGCCCGCGCTGCAGGGGCAGGGCGCTCTTCCGCGCAGAGGGGCCATAAGGCGGGCGCCAGGCAGCCACGGCCGCGCGGGGAGCGAGCGAGCAGCGCCGGTGTTCAGCAGGCGATATTCATGCGGGCTGCCATGCAAGCAACGCACGGGACATGCGCCGAGTCCCGGGGCGGCGCCGCACGCGTACATAGATTGCTTGTCCACGGCCTGTGTTTCGAGCCTTTCCCAGCAGGCGGCGGCACGGGCGCCGGTTTCATGGGAGCGCAACTCCACAGGCAAATACTTGCCCGTTGTAATAATATATAACGAATTGACGGCATGTTATCCCGGTCATGCATAATGGCATCAGCGCAGATCAGCGAAATACTAGGCGGGCCTTCCTTATATTGGAAAAAACATGCTGAGAGCTTAGGATTAGTGCTTGTCCATCGGCTTGTACAGTCGTCCTGCAGTGCCGTATGTTGCTGACTTATATGTACATATATTATAACGAAGCATAAGAAAGGGTCGCCGAGTATATCTGCCAAATCATTCCCATCTTTCTTATATGCCTAGCTGATATGCTGTGTTGACTTATCAGGGGCAATAAGATGGGCGTGCGCGTCAAATCCTCGTCCGTGGTACGTTTGTGTCGTATTGGCGCATGTTGGAAAAGACGTTCTGCCGACATGAAGATTTATAGGCGTTGATCCGTGAAGCTCAAATATGCCATGCTATGTACACCATCGCTCACCCTCTCAGTTGTTCAACACCGATAGTCGGAAGAAAATGCTTCAGCCCTATTTCCGCCTGACCTAGGGGCGGTTTGTATTGAAGTGTTTTGCGGAATGTTTTGCCGAAAACATTGATTTCGGATCCTTGGGTCTGTAAGCATGAAAGGAAAGGCCATATGCCGATTCCGCACGCGGCGCTGTGCGGTGCTGCGCTTCAAATCCTCGTCCGTGGTACGTTTATGTCGTATTGGCGCATGTTGGAAAAGACGTTCTGCCGACATGAAGATTTATAAGCATCGACCCGTTTCGTTCAAGTACGCCATGTACACCATCGCTCACCCTCTCAGTTGTTCAACACCGATAGTCGGAAGAAAATGCTTCAGCCCTATTTCCGCCTGACCTAGGGGCGGTTTGTATTGAAGTGTTTTGCGGAATGTTTTGCCGAAAACATTGATTTCGGATCCTTGGGTCTGTAAGCATGAAAGGAAAGGCCATATGCCGATTCCGCACGCGGCGCTGTGCGGTGCTGCGCTTCAAATCCTCGTCCGTGGTACGTTTATGTCGTATTGGCGCATGTTGGAAAAGACGTTCTGCCGACATGAAGATTTATAAGCATCGACCCGTTTCGTTCAAGTACGCCATGTACACCATCGCTCACCCTCTCAGTTGTTCAACACCGATAGTCGGAAGAAAATGCTTCAGCCCTATTTCCGCCTGACCTAGGGGCGGTTTGTATTGAAGTGTTTTGCGGAATGTTTTGCCGAAAACATTGATTTCGGATCCTTGGGTCTGTAAGCATGAAAGGAAAGGCCATATGCCGATTCCGCACGCGGCGCTGTGCGGTGCTGCGCTTCAAATCCTCGTCCGTGGTACGTTTGTGTCGTATTGGCGCATGTTGGAAAAGACGTTCTGCCGACATGAAGATTTATAAGCATCGACCCGTTTCGTTCAAGTACGCCATGTACACCGTCGCTCACCCTCTCATTTTTTCAACACCGATAGTCGGAAGAAAATGCTTCAGCCCTATTTCCGCCTGACATAGGGGCGGTTTGTATTGAACTGTTTTGCCGAAAGCATTTATTTCGGATCCTTGGGTCTGTAAGCATGAAAAGAACGACCATATGCCGATTCCGCACGCGGCGCTGTGCGGTGCTGTGATATATTCGCCAGGGGAGGCTGGGGATGGGTGTAAAAGGTTGGCAGCTCTGCTCGCCACCGCACGGTGCGGCGGCGGGTGGGGAGTTGTGAGACAACAATAGGCAAATTACGACCCAAATGAGTGGTTATGCCCAAATGAGTGGTTATGCAAGAGAAAAACCCGCCATTGGAGGGATTGCGGTTCATTCCAGTCAGCGCGGGCACATGAAGAATGACGAGGCGCAACACAGCCGTGCCGCGCAATCTACTACCGCCAAGGTTCACAGCGTACGTACCGGGCAGGCAGGCGCACAGTTTAAATCCACGTCCGGGATACATCCGTGTTGGTTTCGTGTTTGTCAGGGAAATATAACTGTGTCATTCCGAGTTGTGGAATCATAGATATTGACACGTTTCGTTTACATACGCCGTTTACACCGTCGCTCACCCTGTCAGTTTTCCAGCTTTAGGCTTCCCATTTTACATAGGGGCAGCTCGCAACTATTTCGGGCCCTTGGATCTGTAAGCCTAAAAGGTACGCCTGTGTGTCGATTCCGTACGCTGTGATTCGGGACGGGCACACGGTTCGGGATGTCGCCGCAGCAGAGGGCCGGTGCGCTGGGGGTTTTGGGGGGCAGGCTGGACACACAGCGCATCGACTTCCGGCGCAGTACCTCGAGCAGTGCATCCGCACGTGGACAGAGGGCCACAGGCGCTTTCCCATCGCTACCAACCGTTGTTGGGTTGCTCACTTGCAAGCGCAGTCACCCCGGTCACGAGCCACCTCGCCGTGCGATACCGCCGTTTATTCTGCTCGCTTCACCCGCACTGTCGCACCCCCAGCGGCTGCCGTCATGCCCCGTCCCCGCCACCCCTCCGACGCCTGGCGCAGGGCCGCTGATGCGCCCTCCCCTCCCCCGCGCATGCGCGGGCTACAGGCTGAGGCCGCCCAGGACGTCCTGGATGCCGCTCGCGCCGGCGTCCGCCTTGCGCACAAACCAGGCCGGCATCGCGTCCACCTTGGCCTGCCCAGCCAGCACCGGATTCCGGGGCGCTCTCAAGCCGCGCTCAGGGGGGTGCCGCGTCCCCAGCCCTGGGCTGAGGACTGGCACCTTGGAAGGTCATCTGTGGGGGGAGGGGGCGGGGGGGGAACCATGCCGCCCCAGCCGCCCGGGCGGACGGGTCTATCCGCCGCCCGCCGCGGCAGGTACCCAACAGGGCAGCAAGGGGCAGTGTGAGCAGCATCGCGCGGCATGCGGCCGCGCCCTCACCTGCAGCTCCGAGTACATTGCTTGCCGCTGCGCATCCGTGAGCTGCTCCGGAGGCATGAGAGGGGCGGAAGAAGGTGGGGGGGGGGGGGGGGGGATAGGTCAGCGCCCCCTCCCCCCCGCTCCGCCCACCCGCGTCTCTGCCTCTCTTGCTGACCCACACAAGCCCGCATGCCGCACAACAAAGGGGGCAATGAAAGGTGCACCGTCCGAACATGTCAAAAAAACGGGCATCGACCGCACGGCCCTGCGTGTCGCCATTCTGGTTTGCCGCGTGTCTGTGTGTTTTGATGCGTGCGTATTTGATTGGTTGTGTGGACTGTCCACAGACATCGAGGGCCGTTGGGCCAGCTCTGCCCGACATGCATGCATGGACGGGTCAACGGCACCGTTCCGATGCGTTGGCTTCGTCCGCCCTTGGTCAAACTCAGTCCCGCGGTATCGGAGCATCCGAGCAATTGGCGTTTTAGGGTTTTTTCTACTCACCTTGACACCGACACATCCCACAAATCGCCTACTACCAACATCACCACTCCGTGCGCCCCGGGGGATGCATGCTGTATTGGCTGTACATGGGCTCTCGTTGGATGTCGGCTCGGACCCTTCCAGCCGGAGCCCCCCCCCCCCCCCCTCCCCTCTAACCGGTGGAGCGCCGCACGCTCAGTGCAGTGGGTACCTGGGTGGAGCGCGCCCGCCGCTGCGCGAGAAAGTCGGGCAGCAGGGCGGCGTCGACGGCGGCCGCGTCCATGCTGTCCTGGTACACAAAGTGCAGCAGCGCCCGCGCCGCCTCCGGCTCAAACATGCGCTCGTACCTGCACGCCCCTCCCCCGCCGCGCCGGCCCCCTCAGCCACCTCCGCGAGCCCCCCTCCCCCCGCCTTCCTTAGGGCAATCGCTGGGCGCGCACCGCACAAAGATGATGTCGTACGGCAGCGGCAGCGTCATCCAGTTGTGGAGGTGCGCCTCCAGGCCAAAGTGGTCGCAGCCCCTGGGGGGGCAATGGCGGTGCAACATGGCGCGGCGCCGTCGGTCAGCGTGTCCGCCGGGGCGCGCAGCGGCGGGCGGCAGGCGCTCGGCCCGGGGGGACGGGGCGCCGCACCCCGCGATGTACGCCTCAAGCGAGCAGAGCGCCCCCGGGGGCGGCTCCCGCCCGCTGGTCTTGCTGGCCTGGTGGGCGGCGTGCCCGCGCGCAAAGTGGGACGCCACCGCGTCCAGCGGGTTGCCGAAGAGGTACACCCCGCGCCGGATAGCGCCTGCCGTGGTCGTCGGGGGTGGCCTGCCGAGCGGGCCGGGTGGACTGTCACCGAGCTGACGTTGGACAGAACAATATTTCTACAGGTCAATGCTATGATCGCTGATTTAAATATGAAAGCGATATGGATTGTTACTGCCCCGCCGGGGTGCGCTGTACCGCGGGCAGTGCCGCAGGCCGTCCGCGTCTGTCTGCAGGTTGGTCGTCAGGCCGCGGCGGTTGAGGAAGGCCATTAGGAAGCTGCTGCCCACGCCGCCCACGCAGCACACGTGCACGTCCGTCACGCTGTCGTTGAGGCACTCCAGCAGGGAGCCCACCTGCGCACAGGTAGAACAATTAAAAAAAAACATGATTTGTGTCTAAGGGGGGGGGGGGGGGGGGGGGGGGGGGGGGCGGCACGGGGTCGCAGCCGGGGTTGCGCGACCCCGAAGGAAAGAGGTGGGGGGCGGTTTGTCGTGTGCCGGTGCCGCGGCTCCGGCATTCCGCGTAGGTCGGACCGTCGTTTGGAGGGGCCACACGCGGGACAGGCGCGGGGGGTGGCCGCACCGCCTGCGAGATCTCCCCCTCGGGACCCGCCCCCGCCAACAGTGCTGCGCGCAGGCTGTGCATGTTGACGCCGGCGGCGACAGCTTTCACCTGTGCGCACTGACACGGCGCACGGGTGAGATGGGCGCGCGCAGCCTCTCGCGGCGGCGCGGCGGTCGGGCTGTCGGCGGTGCCTCGGAGGGAATTAGCGACGTTGGGCGCGCGCGGGGCGAGCAAGGGCGGGGGAGCAGGCTGCGCGAAGGGTCGGAGGCAGACCCGTCTGTGGCAGGGTGTCCAGTGCAGGTGAGTGGGTCGCAGCTTTGACGGAGATCGATATTGGCGACTCACGGAGCGCGTTGCGGGTGTTCAGTGGCGCCGGTTGCCATCAGTGAACTTTTTGCCATCAGTCGGCGCGCAGGTTCCTGACAGGTGGCGCGCACTGTCGATATGTAATTACATGAGCTAGCAGCAGAAGGCGATTATACCGGAAATCACCAAAGAAAAGGGAAATCACCAAAGCGCACTGTCGATCCAGTCGTATAGTGCTGAGGTTTGGTTACACGGGAGCCCGCCGGGAAGCGCTGTAACCGAGGTTCAGCGGGGATTGTATAACCTAGCTCCTTTTACGGCCACTCCTCTGTTGGAGTTGGTACTGGTGAGGCCGCCTCTGCTGCCCAGCAATTGCTTCCTATCGGTGGTACGAGTACTGCCAATACCGTTACTACATGCGCTTTTGTAGCTCTGAAGATACCGTCGCCTGGCGATTTAGTGGCACACCTTCCGTCAGTAGCGACTGTTTCCCTCCCAGAACCGCTGCCAGTTTCTACTGCTCCGCCCTCGGGTACGGGTTCGGGTGCGACCTCCGATGATCAACCCACTACCTTGGTTGTCCAACGCCACCTCAGCCGTGCGATTCGCTTGCGTGACTTCGTGGCCCTCGATCTCAGCTTCCAGCGTACTGGTGCCGCATCCTCGCGACTTGATACCCTGCGCATGCATGTTTAGCGCGTGCGGGCCGGGCTCCCTATCGCTTTTCCAGTCGGATCACGAGTCAGCCCGCAAGATTCCCCATGCTGCTTATTCGGCCGCCGCTGCGCGGGTACGATGGGTCTTTGCCCGCGCTGAGGTTCCGCGCTTGTCACTTGCCATGGCCCCACGTGTGGTATTGATCCCTTATGGCTTCGCTCTACGGATGGCTCGAACCGGAGCGCTACGGATTTCATCGTGGATCATCTACCCATATGCCCCGTAGCGAACTACAAGCACCGCATGCATACCGCTTTGAAGAATCTGTGGGCATCTGTGGCAATTGATGCGGGGGCGGTGCTTGACAAGGACCGTTCGGGGGCCGGCGACTTGACCCTTGAGACGAGTGGGCTGCGCCCAGCGGACCGCTCGCGGCCGTCGGACTTGACGCTGGGGGGGGGGGAGGGGGGGGGGGGGGGGGGGGGGGGCGGCGTGCGATTACATGATCGACCTCGCGTGCGTGTCCTCCACGACCCCCACTTGGAGCAACGACCCCCGCTGGTGCACCCCGGGAATCGCGGCGACCGAGGCGGAGCATGGTAAGTTGGCAGCGGACCGGGCGTCTTCCGCCTCAGTGTAGGGGGTTCACCGGTACTACCCTTTTGTGGTTGAGGACCGTGGCCGTCTCGGGAAGTCCGCTTTGACGGTGGTCTACATCTTCGCGGTGCTGTTGGCTGTGCGCAACTTCCTTGGCGGTCCTTCCGCCCCGACCTCATGCTTCCTTCGTTGTCGATCCGTTCAGGCACTTCGGAGCTTTGTCGCCAGCCAACATGCTGAGTTTCGCCGTCACCTGTCGCGCACACGGCGGGGGCTGTTGCAGCGGGTCTCGGCTTGCGTGCATGGTACCCTGGGCGGCATTCTCTCTGCCGGTGTGCAGATGGCCAAGTCTGATGCGTGGGCTCGTGCCCATTCTGCGTCTTCTCATGTTACTGCTTCCACCTCGCAGTCGTTGTAGAGGACCTTTCTGATTGTCCTTTTTTTGGTGATTTCCTGATATCGCCTTCTGCTGCTAGCTCATGTAATTAATCATTGTATAACATAGCCGCTAATCCAATTCAGCACAGGGCAGGCATCTTGATGAGTTTGGTTACAATGATTGCGTCCAGAGAAAGCACGTAACAAGGGAAACCCGCAAGCTAACCCTACAAGGACAAGGGGAGTGTGCCGAAGTAGCGTATTAAGTATAGGTACGGGTAACAAGGCGGAGAGGCCAAGGAAAGGGGATAGCGGTGTATCGCCTAGTGATACACCGCTAATTCCAAGTTCGCCTAATTTCGCCTAAGCCCCTACGTACGCGCGAGCCAGTCGCTTGCACGCCCACGCGGCGTTAGCCGAGGGGGGGGAAGACCGGCCGAGAGCGGAGGCCCTCGGTACCACCACCTCATACACTCCTCGCTCGAAACACCCGGCCCCAGCCTCCCATCAAGGATAAGGTAATATTAGTGTGGATGCTATTGTGTCTGTCATGCAAGCATTGGGTCCCTTTGCGGCCATGGTAACCTCCCGGCCTTGCAAGCAGGCTACCGAGACACCCTCGGCGTGAATTGTGCCAATAACAAGGAAAAATCATAGACCCTCCCGACCCCAACTTCCCATGGTGAATCCGCGTGATCGGAATACAGTGTACTAAGGGCTGCTGGCGGGTGGCGGCATCGGCTATTGATGCCACGGCGGCCTGGCGGCCGGCCCGCGACGACCCGAAGGCCTCACCACCCGCCATGGTCCCAGCACCACCCCGGCCCCGAGCCGGCACTCCAGCCGCCGGCTTGGCGGGCTGCTTGGCCTTCTTGCCGGGGCCTCCGGGCTACTGCCCTCGTCGACGTTGTCGCCGGGGAAGGCTTACTTGGCGGCCAGATTCTTGGCCGCGTTGGTGTTGTGCTTGATGATGCCGCCCGCCCTCTTTTGCTGTTGCTTCAGCACGCCCACCAAGCCGTGGAGCTTTGGCGACGCAACGGTGCTCAATCGCCAGCGGCAGCAATACGACCTTGTTGCGCTGAACACTCGATACGATCGGCTTACCGCCAAACGTAGGGACTTGGCGGGGGTGTGACACAACAACTGCGAAAGTCAGTATACGTGATGATTCCTTGTCGCGGCGGTGGCTGTGTAATCGGACAAGTGCGAAAACAAACGCGACTCTCGTGCGGCTTCCGAGTGCGGCATCACCTCGCAGACCTCCTCCTCGACCTTGAACATCATGTTAGAAGGGGGGGTACTTGCCGGCTTGGTATCACCTTCCTAGCTCGCTCTACTGCCATGCCTCTGCAAGGTCGACCTTCACGAGTAGGTCCTCGCTCGGTAATGGTCCCTTCTTCCTACATACTTGGCCGTTCTTGCCCTCATCCTAGACGTAGTGCCGCGCGATGTAGTTCCTTACGTTCCTTGCTTCATGTACATCACAAGGTGCACCGTCAGCACAACCTACAAGGATGGTCGCAGTGGGGTTGGGAGGAAGTGGAAGGGGGTGTACTCTCGGAACGCGGCGATGACGGTCTCCTTGGCGTAGATGTGGTTTTCGGCTGTGTAGCCGGCACGGTAGTTGAAGGTAGCGTAGCAGATCCGCTCGATTTACGGGACACGGCGATGGGAAACCTCGGCGTCTTCTTCAGAGGGTAAGGGATCCCCGTCTGAGTGTCGCGCGGCCAGCATTCGTCAAAGACAGCTGACAACACCGCCTTGTTCTGAGCTACTAATGGAGCAACAGCAAAAACGCATGCAGCACGCGCGGGGCGGTCTACGCCTGTGAAATTCAAATCCTCTACGCAGTCATGCCAGCCACCCGCCGACCCACGGTGGACTTTCATAGTGGACCGTCGACGGAGACCGGCTCGTGAGAGCATGGGATGGACCGTCGACGGAGGCGTTCTTAACGCCAGTGCCCATGTCAGATCCTGCGCGCGCGCGCGGGGGGGGGGGGGGGGGGGGGGGGGGGGGGGGGGGCTCGGGTGTTGAGTTCAAGATCTTGGAACGCGTCGCGTCGGGTACGCACGAGGTAAAATACAGCGTGATGACACCTCATCGGACACTCGAAAACCTGCCTCAAGCAGGTTCTTCTTTCCGGCTTCGTCGTATTGCTTCCGCTCAGCGCAGTTGTTGAGTATTTCCGCGAGAGCATAGCCGAACGTGTCCTCGTCCTTGGGTTGCTCTAGGTGAACGCGGATATGGCTGTTGGTCGCATGGCCGCGGACCAACAGTGTTTGTCGCACGTCCTCAACGATGCGGCCCGTGCTGCACAGAGCACCGAGTGGTATGGTCATGCCTCCAGGCCTCATAGCTTTGCCGTAGGGCGGGGTGCATGGAATTAGCTTGGCGTGCGTAGTGGCCATGATGGAGGGTGCTGGGGGACGAGCAACTACGGTACTGTCTCCTGGCGGGTGTGCGACGAGTGAGCGTCAAGAAGGCGCAACTGCTGCTTTCAAAGAAAATAAGTGCGGCGCCGCGCCTGCCGGACGACTACTCGAGCTCCGCTGTTATACTATAGCGCACTCCGGCTTGTTGCGTAGCCATAGCGTAATATCCCCTATGGCGACCGTATTAAGCGTTTAAATGAGGGCACATTTGACACATACGTGCTACTCACCAGTGGGCACCCACTGCTCGTTCCATGTCTTGTGCTTCAACACCACATGCCTCCGTGTCTCGGGCTTCTCATGCACAACCTGTATATGTATACCAAAACTCAGCAGGGCGACACTATGTAGGCAGTTTGGAGTCAGACGTGGGGGGGGGGGGGGGGGGGGGGGGGGAGGGTGCCTTTATCAAGTAGTAGTTGCGCTTCCGTCCTTGTGTCCTGGTGTACCATACTCCAGAGGTAGGCATGAATGATACATGTTGTATCTACGGGGTAGTGCAACAACCTCATTAATCATAATCAACAATCATAATGAATCATTTTCGACCGCAGATAAGAGTGGAATCGACTCATTTTCCGTCGATTTCACAAACTGCATTTCCTTTGCTAGCGCGGCCGGGGCCGCGCTGCCCCAACGCGCCGTGGCCGGGGTAGCGCAGCGCCAACTACGCGCAGCAGGGTACGCAGTAAACTGGCGGTTCACATGGTAGTAGGAAGTTGCGTATATACCCGGAACACGCCGCGTTACGATTCTGACCTATGACCTGCGTTACAGTGATATCGATTAAGATGCCTAATCGATGATATCCGGGATGATGATCAACCTTCATGTTGCGTTAGGTTTCTTCCCCCGATTTGATGATGGGATGTCTTGACACTAGCAATAATAGACCACACCGCACTACATCAAGTCAAAACCACTTAACTATTCTAGAGTACTAAATAACGTACCGTGAAATGTATATTTTGCTATGTCTCCGATTAGGCATCCGCTCACATCGAGCTCACATCGTCGTTGGCCCATGAACGGCTCGTGAACGTGTTATTGTTGATGGAGACGGAGCACATGGCTCTGGCTCAGGGCAACGAGTCGCGGGACAGCCTACTTCGGGAGTGACAAGGACGACTAAATACCTCGCGGTGCTAGATCTATTGCAACGAGCAGCCCGGTTACAAGGACGTTCGACCGGGCAACCGAGTGCCCGGGCTTTTCCCTTTGCGTACCGACCTGCCGAGCGAGCGACTATATCTCAAGCGGGATGACCGGCGTCTCCCTGCCCATGAGGAGTACATGTGGATGATATGTTTCGGGGCCCACATGGCTGCTCTTTTCGTGGCCCTCGAGGGGTTGCTACCTTACGTGATTACGTCCCTATTGCCAATCAAGACTTCACCCCCCACCTCGCGCGCGCCCGGAATCGCGCCGAGGCCGTCGACAAGGCGTTTCGCTTTCGACTAGCCATCTTGTGCAAGCTTAACGAGATCATGCGTGTGTACGGTGACCAAAATGTGCTGGACGTACTGCGGGATCAGCACTTTCAGCATGCACCCGAGCATTTGGGCTCTGCGATCTTCGGGGACCCGATGACGGACTACGAGCGTTGGGTCATCTTACACCCGACGGTCGCGAGCATCGCGCAGGCTATCGCTAATGCTCGGGTGGCGGAGGCGCTCGCAGGACGGGGGCGCGAACGTGTACATGGTGGTGGTCGCAGGGCTTGGCCGCAAAATTGAGCTCGTCGAGTGATGGCGTGCTGCTGGTGCCTATTTGCGAGGTCACCTTTCGGTGACCGCCGCACAACGAACCCTGGCAGCACAGCAACGGCGGGATGAACGCCCCCCCGTCGTGTCCGGACCGGACCCCCCTACCCTACATACCTTCTTCGGTGCGGCGCTCTTTACAACCACAACCGAGTGCGTGCGGCTCAACCATCCGCACATCACTGCACATGGCGGCTCAACAAATCGCTTAACCGCCCCCGTACCATCGCATCACCGCGTTATTCGTCGGTTATTGCACTATGTGTTGCAACTGGTTCGCGACGACCATCTTTCGCGCGTGTACGTTACGTGCGTGACATGCGCTACGAGCGCGACGGGCGCGCATGGCGGGCCTCCTACTTGCACCTTGCCCCGCAAACCCATGTTAGTGCCCAAACTAAACCCGTCCACCACTTACATACCAACCGCCGGCAATCTAACCGCCGCGGCCGACTACTTTCGTTGAAATGAACCGGCCTCATGTTCCTCCGTCCGCCAAGTGTCGTACTTTCGTAATTGACGAGCCCGAAGCTGTCGCCCCATGTGAGCTTCTTCACTCCGGCCCCGTTTACATGAAGCGTTCGACTCGGACGAGTTGGGACAGCGGGCCCTCGACGTACAACGACAACACCCCTACAGTGACATCCTATATAGTGACACTACCCTTATAGTCACAGGGCGGGGGGGGGGGGGGGGGGGGGACGGAAGTTTTTCCTCCGGGTTCAGCATAATTGACCACGCCTACAATGACACCACTATGTACAGTGACACACTCCTACAGTGACGGGGGGGGGGGGGGGGGGGGGGCAAACTGGCCGCTTAACACTAGGGGCAACACCTTTACAGTGACACTACGGGCTTAACACTGGGAAAATCGGGGTTCTTACAGGTATACGCTTGGTTGCAGCCCGGCCGGTTGCGCCCGGCGGCACTACTAGGCGCGGGGCAGCAGCGCCCCGCTCGGCAGCCCCGAGGTGCGCAATGCCCCCGCAGCCGCCGTTCTTGGGCGGCTCGCCGGCACTTCCGCTCTAATTGCACTTCGCACCCCGCAAGTCAAGGTCGCGCCCGGCAAGATTTGGCGCCGCCCGAAACGGCACGATGGCTAGGAAGAAGCGGAGAGAGGTCACGTGTTCGTACGTAGACTACGGGCCAGACGCCCCCCATTGGTGCCCCGACCGTGACCTCGACCGGCATCCCTTGCAGGCATGCAGCCAGCCAGGGTGCAAGTCGGACCCCGAGGACTTCGGCTACCTAGCGGGGACGAACATGCTCAACCCCGCGTGCGAGCGAGACATGTAATGGATACACACGTTGCTGGTCATGCAACAATATTTTTGAGGACAACACCCATATAGTGACTATTACACCATTATAGTGACATATGTCACTATATAGGTAGTGTTCCCCACCTATACAGAGACACCCCCCATTGTGACACCACCCTTATAGTGACACTAGGGGGGGGGGCATACAAGTTACTATAGGGGTGTTGTCGATGTACTCTCCAGCTCCCTCACCGCCCATACGCTCAAGTAGATAGAGCTACTACGCCGCCAATATATCAGTTCGCGGACTTTTTGCCACGACTCCGAGAGCATCAGCCCGCTGGAGGCGACCACTGCCATTGTCGTTTGTTGCGTCGCTTGGATTGCTAAGCGGGGCCACATTAACGGGGCTGTGTCGTTACAACCCTACATGTCAGCAATGAACACGTTCTTCGAGCTGCAACACATCGACCCCATCGCCAAGGACAGCCTGCACCTCATCACCGCCGCGCGTCGTGGCTGCTGCTAAGGCAACGCCGCATGGAGGCTACACCTTTACAACGAGTCCCGTTGCGTGGTGATGTCGCTTACGCTTTCGTCGTCGAGCATGCCGAGTTGATTGTGTCTTCCCCCGTAGGACCAATACTTCCGGACCCTCATGGCCTCGGTTGTCAACTTCCTATTCTTTGCCAGAGGACTTACTGACGTGTCTTGCCGAGTGCGGGACGTGCATGTAGACTCGTACATCAGTTTGCATGCATGTGTACCATGCATGAGAAGGGGCGTGCCGGACGGCGCGGCCCCGACGACCTACGTGTGCTACTCCTTCCCGTGTCGGAGCAACCCGCCGTCGCCCGTCTCATGCACCACTTCATCGACAACGTACGGTTTGCTGCCTCCTTGGTCCCTACTGCCTTCGCCGAGACAAATTTATGGGCGGTCACCCCGAGCGATCAGCAGTCCAAATCTTGGACTGCCGCCACAATGTCGGATTGACTCTCTACGGCCGTTCGTCTCGTCGGTGCTGCCCCCCCCATCCCCCCCCCCCCCCCCCCCCCCCCCCCCCCGCCGGCACTTCTTGGAGCTCTCACAGCCTTCGCAAGGGTGCAGCCTCTCCTGCTAACGCCATCGGAGTTCCGCTGTCCCACATTTGCCACCAGGGCGGTTGGGCCACGAACCCCGACGTCGTTCTAGACTACATCGACCTTAACGTCCTTCCTTCACCTTGTGAAAGCAATACAAAAGATCCGAGCATGTCATATGCCTGCGTTGCGGACAGCGGCATATATAGCCATATATTAGCCGGTGCACGGGCAGCCGAGTGCCGGTATATCGCGCTCTACCGGTATCGGGCATCCGAGCTAACACCCTGGCCCGTGTTTCTTCTTCGGTCACATGCATCGCGCCCCGTTCCAAGTTCAACAAGATTCCGCAGCAGTGGCTTTCCCGGTGACCCCTTTATGACCTGGCGCTACCCCTTTTACGTCAATCTACCGCTCTCTCCGTTCGCTCATCACTGGCAAAACCAGACTTAGAAACTTGAAATGATGTAATAAAACTACTTTATGGGGTTTCCTCCTTTCCTCACCGCTTTTCCGGCTACCCTTGCTGCTAAGTGGTATGTACGGATTACTAGTTTATCCGTCGTTGCGCCCGTTGCGTGCAGCACGAGTATGCATAAAAGCAGCCGTAACAGATGAGCCTGCCATCTCCCAGTTTCGCTGTGTTATAAAACACAGCGCCCCCCGGTCTCCGTTTTCTTTCCACGCTTTCACTTAACATTCGGCTCTTGTACTTGTAAAAACGCCTGCGCAGCCGTGTTGGCAAAACCAGACTTCACTTGAAACCCGTACTTCCAGGCAACGGCGCGCTGCGCGCGCATCTGCTGAATAAACACCAGCACCCTCATCGTCCCATCGCCACGACCCCTAGGGCAAAGTTTTGCTTGATATACTAGGTTTCGCTCTGGTTCCCGGCGCCGGCGGCCGCCCGCGCGCCGGGGCCATCTGCTCGCCAGCAGGCTCTTGCGATGCGCAGCCGAGCAGTCGACTTTATTCTGCGGTGCTCCCCCGAAGGCGCCAGTAATCCGCTCTCCCCCGGCCGTCCGTCCCGGCCGCACCCGATCCTTGCTTACCTCAGGGCTGTAATGGCGTTCCGTACCGCCGTGCGCGCTGCGGCGCGCGTGGCCCAGGCCGCGCACAGCGCCGCTCCGCCCGCCAGCACCGCGGAGCCCCTGGCCGCCCGCCTGGCCGCCCTGCCCAGCCTGGCCGCCGTCGCGCGCGGCTTCGCTGCCGAGGCCGCCCCCTGTCGCCGTGGCCGGTGCCGGCAAGGTCACCCAGGTGCGCTGACGATCGCACGCCAAGCGCTGCCCGCCCGGCCCCCGCTGCCTGCAAAGCTCAGCCGCCAGCCATCAAAGCGGGTTTAACGGACGGACACTCCCAAAACCCCGCCCTACCTCTCCATCCCCAAAGCACCCCACCGATCCCCGCGCACCCGCATCGCGCGCTGGCCTGTCCCTCCACGCCCCTCCGAGGAGGGAAAATGCCTTATTAGCCCCTATCCCTGCCTACAGCGCCGGGATCGGTGCACCACCAGCGGCGGCTTAAGAGCGCTGGGCGGTTTGACCTAAACCGCAGGTGGCCCTTTTTTTTGCCCTAACAGCTGCGACCCCGGTACCAAACAACAACCTGCGGCCCTTACCCACTCCCGGTACTGGAAGCGCATCAGTATGAATGCTGGAAACGCTGAGACACCGCGCTGCTCTGCGCGCGATCGCCCCCTGCAGGTGATTGGTGCCGTGGTGGACGTCCAGTTCGATGGCCAGATGCCCAAGATCATGGACGCGCTGGAGGTGGAGGGCCACGATGTGCGCCTCGTCCTCGAGGTGGCACAGCATACCGGTGAGAACACCGTGCGCACCATTGCCATGGAGACCACCGAGGGCCTGTCCCGCGGCCAGACTGTGAGGAGCACCGGCTCGCCCATCTCTGTGAGCCCCCCCCTCCCTTCTTGCCCCGTCCACTCGCCCTCGTCACATGTACCCAGGGCAAGGTGCCATCACTTACCACAGACAGCAAGCTGTGCGACCATGGTATGAATGGATGCCGACTTACCTCCGGAACACCACGTGCCATAAAGTGCCTGCTGTCTGAAAAGTCATATGGAGTAGTCACACGGCACAATGGCGGCTAAGGAGCAGTGAGTGGCGAGCACTCCGGGAAGGGCATCGCAGTGAGAATTTCCCAGCGCCCGCCGTCATGCGCGGCATTTACATCGACCTGATGTCTGGCTTTTTTTCGCCCTGTGTAGGTGCCTGTGGGCCGTGAGACCCTCGGCCGCATCATGAACGTGATTGGCGAGCCCGTGGATGAGTGCGGCCCCATCGGTAGGCATCCCCCTTCGTCTGACACCCACCCACGGAGAAGAACCACAACAGAAGGGGATCTTGGCCCGTGCCCTGTGATTAACATGGTTTATGGCCCCTGCCCTTCTTTCTTGCCGCGCTGCAGTGGCCAAGGCGCACCTGCCCATTCATCGTGAGGCGCCCGCGTTTGACGAGCAGTCCACGGAGCAGGAGGTGCTGGTGACCGGCATCAAGGTCGTGGACCTGCTGGCGCCCTACGCTCGAGGCGGAAAGATTGGCCTGTTTGGCGGCGCCGGCGTCGGCAAGACCGTGTTCATCATGGAGCTCATCAACAACGTCGCCAAGGGCCACGGTGGTTTCTCCGTGTTTGCCGGCGTGGGCGAGCGCACCCGCGAGGGCAACGACCTGTACCACGAGATGATTGAGTCGGGCGTGATCAAGCTCGGCGACAAGGCGCACGAGTCCAAGTGCACCCTGGTGTACGGCCAGATGAACGAGCCCCCGGGTGCCCGCGCCCGCGTGGCGCTCACCGGCCTGACCATCGCCGAGTACTTCCGTGACTTCGAGGGCCAGGACGTGCTGCTGTTTGTGGACAACATCTTCCGCTTCACGCAGGCCAACTCTGAGGTGTCGGCGCTGCTGGGCCGCATCCCCTCCGCCGTCGGCTACCAGCCCACCCTGGCCACCGATCTGGGCGGCCTCCAGGAGCGCATCACCACCACCCAGAAGGGCTCCATCACCAGCGTGCAGGCCATCTACGTGCCCGCCGACGATCTGACGGACCCCGCGCCCGCCACCACCTTCGCCCATCTGGACGCCACCACCGTGCTGTCGCGCGGCATCTCTGAGCTGGGCATCTACCCCGCCGTGGACCCCCTGGACTCCAACTCGCGCATGCTGGACTTCCGCATCATCGGGCAGGAGCACTACGACGTCGCGCGTGGCGTGCAGAAGACCCTGCAGGACTACAAGAACCTGCAGGACATCATTGCCATCCTGGGCATGGATGAGCTGAGCGAGGAGGACAAGCTGGTCGTGGCGCGCGCGCGCAAGATCCAGAAGTTCCTGTCCCAGCCCTTCCACGTCGCGGAGGTCTTCACCGGCACCCCCGGCAAGTTTGTGGCGCTCAAGGACACCATCGACGGCTTCAAGGGCGTGCTGGAGGGCAAGTACGACGACCTGCCCGAGATGGCCTTCTACATGGTGGGCGACATCGCCGAGGTGCAGCAGAAGGCCGACAAGCTGGCCGCGCAGGCCGCCGCCTCCATGTAGGCGGCAGGCGCCCCCTACATAACCCCCCCTCCTCCCTTCCCCGACCCCCTCAGAGTCCGTATGTAACGCTCACAGCCTTGCGGTGTAGGCACGGTTCCCGGAACCACAGATCAGATGCCTTCGCTGCTCTGTCAGCGTAGCCAGGAGGGGGCTGCGTGCGCGTCAAGTGCATTCTGTAGAGTACATGCGCCCGTGGTAGCAGCAGCCGATAATTCATAAACCTCCATATATTATGGACTGCGCCCACGGGCGCCCCCTGAATAATCCGCGACATCCTGAAGTCGTTGGCAGCATGATGACGCAGGTGGATTACTTCTAGTGAGCGATGGTTTATCGTTGTAGCCGTAGTTATACCGGTGCTGATACGGATAGCGCGGGCCCAATTATTGTACGGGGTACTCATCATGATACTCCTGCTAGAAATGGGTTGCTACCAGTACTAGGGCTAGTACCCTGACATTGAGTGGCCCCGGCCGACGTCACCACGCCGTCGGTACACCCACACCATGCATCACCACGCGGTGGCTTTGCTGTTCAAGCACTGCATGCAGCACGTGGCGGAGTATTGGCTCCGCAATCGCCTCCCGTCCCGAGGTGAAGGCGTTCGCGGAGGCGATGGATGCCACCGTCCTCGCGGAGGTCGAGCAAGCGCTAGGGTCTCTTTGGATTGCTCCACGTGCGGCACCGACACCGATCAGCTGGTCACCGACTTCTTGGCAGAAATTGAAATTGGTTACAACGCGCTAGTCTGCCGCTCTCCATTGCTCAGTCCGAGTTGTTCTTAGGGCTTGCAATCTATGACCTCAATGGGAAACACATAGCGAGTGTCGCTAGTGTAATCGCTAGTGTAATCACAGCTCGAAGCTACGGTCGGCCCTCTGTTGTTGCAAAGCCCCATCTTCCATCACGCGATCTAGGATCAGTAGCTTTGCCATTTTCTATGTATGTAACAACGGGTGGTCGCAAGTACACGCGACTATTAATAACGCTATCTGACAGTACAAGGATCACTAATGTCGCGCAGTGTTACGGCCGTTGTGCGTTTTAACTCCACCTGCCGCCATCGCTGAAAATATTCTGCATCAGGTCGCTGCGCTCATGTCCCGCCACGCCGGCTGTGGTGGTCAGCTGGCCTCAGCCGCGGTCCGCCGATGCTGCCGTCATCTCCCCCGGCTGAGTTGTCGTGTAGGGGCCCAAGGGGGTCAAGCTCGCTGTCGCGCTCGCTTTTCGCTTTCGCTCGTCTCGCCGCTGTAGCCGCTGGTCCAAGGTCCGAGCGGGCTGGCCGCCAGCGGACTCCTCCCGCTGCTTGGCAGCGTCTCCCTCATGGCACTCCGGCTCCTCTCGCTTGGCCCTTGAGTCGCCGCCATGCCCGGCCTCCCCGCCCGGAAACGCCCTCCCTGTCTTCAAGCTCAAGGTTCACGTCTCCTCGCCGCTCGGCCGTCCATACGGGCCGGCTGAGGGTTCCCCGGGGTTTCCAAACGGGTCGGCCGCAGGGCGCCGACGAACACGCCGTCGTACTAAGCAAAGTAGTTCGGAGCAGATGGAACGCATGCATGTCGGGGGGTATATAACCGATATACATATCATTGAACTAGCAATGTACCGACTAACTGCTCTCCATTGTTGGGCAGTGGAGAGCAGCAAGTCAGCACGTTGTAGTTCGATTGCAATTTCAATTTCACTGGATGTACAACCATTAGATATCATTTCTGTCACACTCATCCATGACCTCAGGAGTGGTGTTGATGTAATTGAGACAGATTTAGTACGAATGTACCAAATGACACAATAGTCAATGTAGAACAAATATCGGCGTAACCCTTCAGGGAGGGACTTGCACGGACACATTATAATACATATATATCAATGATGTATCACACATACATGTATGCTAAATTCAAACATGACACTGATGACATTTGTTCAACAAAGGCACAATCAGACAATGATACATCCTTTGTTGCAGCATAATCTCGACAGCGCTTACATGTGCCGTGACAGAACTGTAGATTCTACCAGCCTCGAGCACTTGGAGTGCTGAGAGCCAACACTTGGAGTGCTGAGCGCACGAGAGGCAGCATTAGCTAGAAACTATATCATTCCTAGAATATCACAGACATTGTAATCATCACTTCTTTGTTTGCCACCAAACCTTGCAGTCTCTACTGTCGCTGTGCAATCACACATGTTAGTCTGGAAGTTCATTGGATGGGTTTATTTGTAGTTATTATTAAACGGGGAAGAGTAGGTGAAGACAAAGTACTACGGGCGGCAAGGAGTAGGGGCAAGCAGCACCCGGGTAGCAAGCATGCATATCAGCACTGGATCGTCGCTCGGCCGGTTGGCTGCCTGTCAGTCAGTCAACCAGCATTCAAGCTAGCAGTTAATCGTCGCTTGGTCGCCGGTTGGCTGCATGTCGCAACCTGCACCGTACATAATTGGTCGACATAGTACAATTATATGGTAGCGATCATATGGTACCCGTATAGTCGACATAAGTGTTTTAAAGCCCGCGCGGTCCGAAGGGCGGCGGGCCGTTGGTTTTGGAGTCCGTCGCCGGACGGCTCGGTTGTCCGTCGCCATACACGTGTTTCTCGCGAAGTACCTCCGAGAGAGCACCGCCGGCCCTTCGGCTGCCTGCGGGCGCCGCGCGCACTCCGTCGGACCTGGTACTTAGCGCTGTATTATTGATGCCGGCGCTAGCTTGCTGCTGTTTCTGATGCTTGCGCGCTTATATAGTCGTTGTATGAATTGCCCCTTCTTACCGCCCATTTTACTACCCGAGTTTATTTGCCGCCACCCGACTCTTCGTCCCCGCCGCATGACTCTTCACCAAGAACCCATAGAAAGTATTTCAAAGCGATGACTAGCGACTACTGGGAATGGTAGTCATCATGTTCCAGCAACGTGCCGGTGCTTTGTCACTCCGACACCGTCGCACGACTGCCCTTCCGACCCTTCCGGACTACCGCATAAAGGTCACGCGCCCCTGCCGCCCATGAATACATATTTCATAGCGGCTAGCGACTGGTGGTACTGGTAATCGTGTTGTTCTAGCAGCGTGCCGGTGCTTTGTCACTCCGACACCGTCGCACGACTGCCCTTCCGACGCTTCCGGACTACCGCATAAAGGTCACGCGCCCCTGCCGCCCATGAATACGTATTTCATAGCGGCTAGCGACTAGTGGTACTGGTAATCGTATTGTTCCAGCAACGTGCCGGTGCTTTGTCACTCCGACACCGTCGCACGACTGCCCTTCCGACCCTTCCGGACTACCGCATAAAGGTCACGCGCCCCTGCCGCCCATGAATACGTATTTCATAGCGGCTAGCGACTGGTGGTACTGGTAATCGTGTTGTTCTAGCAGCGTGCCGGTGCTTTGTCACTCCGACACCGTCGCACGACTGCCCTTCCGGCCCTTCCGGACTACCGCATAAAGGTCACGCGCCCCTGACGCCCATGAATACGTATTTCATAGCGACTAGCGACTGGTGGTACTGGTAATCGTGTTTTCTAGCAGCGTGCCGGTGCTTTGTCACTCAGACACCGTCGCACGACTGCCCTTCCGACGCTTCCGGACTACTGCATAAAGGTCACGCGCCCCTGCCGCCCATGAATACGTATTTTATAGCGGCTAGCGACTAGTGGTACTGGTAATCGTGTTGTTCTAGCAGCGTGCCGGTGCTTTGTCACGACATCCTCATCGCACGACTGCCCTTCCGACCCTTCCGAAAAGTATTTCATAGCGACTAGCGACTGGTGGTACTGGTAATCGTGTTGTTCTAGCAGCGTGCCGGTGCTTTGTCACTCCGACACCGTCGCACGACTGCCCTTCCGACGCTTCCGGACTACCGCATAAAGGTCACGCGCCCCTGCCGCCCATGAATACGTATTTTATAGCGGCTAGCGACTAGTGGTACTTGTAATCGTGTTGTTCTAGCAGCGTGCCGGTGCTTTGTCACTCAGACACCGTCGCACCACTGCCCTTCCGACGCTTCCGGACTACTGCATAAAGGTCAAGCGCCCCTGCCGCCCATGAATACGTATTTTATAGCGGCTAGCGACTGGTGGTACTGGTAATCGTGTTGTTCTAGCAGCGTGCCGGTGCTTTGTCACGACATCCTCATCGCACGACTGCCCTTCCGACCCTTCCGGAAAGTATTTCATAGCGGCTAGCGACTGGTGGTACTGGTAATCGTGTTGTTCTAGCAGCGTGCCGGTGCTTTGTCACTCCGACACCGTCGCACGACTGCCCTTCCGACGCTTCCGGACTACTGCATAACGGTCACGCGCCCCTGCCGCCCATGAATACGTATTATATAGCGGCTAGCGACTAGTGGTACTGGTAATCGTGTTGTTCTAGCAGCGTGCCGGTGCTTTGTCACGACATCATCATCGCACGACTGCCCTTCCGACCCTTCCGGAAAGTATTTCATAGCGACTAGCGACTGGTGGTACTGGTAATCGTGTTGTTCTAGCAGCGTGCCGGTGCTTTGTCACTCCGACACCGTCGCACGACTGCCCTTCCGACGCTTCCGGACTACCGCATAAAGGTCACGCGCCCCTGCCGCCCATGAATACGTATTTTATAGCGGCTAGCGACTAGTGGTACTGGTAATCGTGTTGTTCTAGCAGCGTGCCGGTGCTTTGTCACGACATCCTCATCGCACGACTGCCCTTCCGACCCTTCCGAAAAGTATTTCATAGCGGCTAGCGACTGGTGGTACTGGTAATCGTGTTGTTCTAGCAGCGTGCCGGTGCTTTGTCACTCCGACACCGTCGCACGACTGCCCTTCCGACGCTTCCGGACTACCGCATAAAGGTCACGCGCCCCTGCCGCCCATGAATACGTATTTTATAGCGGCTAGCGACTGGTGGTACTGGTAATCGTGTTGTTCTAGCAGCGTGCCGGTGCTTTGTCACTCCGACACCGTCGCACGACTGCCCTTCCGACGCTTCCGGACTACTGCATAAAGGTCACGCGCCCCTGCCGCCCATGAATACGTATTTTATAGCGGCTAGCGACTAGTGGTACTGGTAATCGTGTTGTTCTAGCAGCGTGCCGGTGCTTTGTCACGACATCATCATCGCACGACTGCCCTTCCGACCCTTCCGGAAAGTATTTCATAGCGACTAGCGACTGGTGGTACTGGTAATCGTGTTGTTCTAGCAGCGTGCCGGTGCTTTGTCACTCCGACACCGTCGCACGACTGCCCTTCCGACGCTTCCGGACTACCGCATAAAGGTCACGCGCCCCTGCCGCCCATGAATACGTATTTTATAGCGGCTAACGACTAGTGGTACTGGTAATCGTGTTGTTCTAGCAGCGTGCCGGTGCTTTGTCACGACATCCTCATCGCACGACTGCCCTTCCGACCCTTCCGAAAAGTATTTCATAGCGGCTAGCGACTGGTGGTACTGGTAATCGTGTTGTTCTAGCAGCGTGCCGGTGCTTTGTCACTCCGACACCGTCGCACGACTGCCCTTCCGACCCTTCCGGACTACCGCATAAAGGTCACGCGCCCCTGCCGCCCATGAATACGTATTTTATAGCGGCTAGCGACTGGTGGTACTGGTAATCGTGTTGTTCTAGCAGCGTGCCGGTGCTTTGTCACTCCGACACCGTCGCACGACTGCCCTTCCGACGCTTCCGGACTACTGCATAAAGGTCACGCGCCCCTGCCGCCCATGAATACGTATTTTATAGCGGCTAGCGACTAGTGGTACTGGTAATCGTGTTGTTCTAGCAGCGTGCCGGTGCTTTGTCACGACATCATCATCGCACGACTGCCCTTCCGACCCTTCCGGAAAGTATTTCATAGCGACTAGCGACTGGTGGTACTGGTAATCGTGTTGTTCTAGCAGCGTGCCGGTGCTTTGTCACTCCGACACCGTCGCACGACTGCCCTTCCGACGCTTCCGGACTACCGCATAAAGGTCACGCGCCCCTGCCGCCCATGAATACGTATTTTATAGCGGCTAGCGACTAGTGGTACTGGTAATCGTGTTGTTCTAGCAGCGTGCCGGTGCTTTGTCACGACATCCTCATCGCACGACTGCCCTTCCGACCCTTCCGAAAAGTATTTCATAGCGGCTAGCGACTGGTGGTACTGGTAATCGTGTTGTTCTAGCAGCGTGCCGGTGCTTTGTCACTCCGACACCGTCGCACGACTGCCCTTCCGACGCTTCCGGACTACCGCATAAAGGTCACGCGCCCCTGCCGCCCATGAATACGTATTTTATAGCGGCTAGCGACTAGTGGTACTTGTAATCGTGTTGTTCTAGCAACGTGCCGGTGCTTTGTCACTCAGACACCGTCGCACGACTGCCCTTCCGACGCTTCCGGACTACTGCATAAAGGTCACGCGCCCCTGCCGCCCATGAATACGTATTTTATAGCGGCTAGCGACTGGTGGTACTGGTAATCGTGTTGTTCTAGCAGCGTGCCGGTGCTTTGTCACGACATCATCATCGCACGACTGCCCTTCCGACCCTTCCGGAAAGTATTTCATAGCGGCTAGCGACTGGTGGTACTGGTAATCGTGTTGTTCTAGCAGCGTGCCGGTGCTTTGTCACTCCGACACCGTCGCACGACTGCCCTTCCGACGCTTCCGGACTACTGCATAAAGGTCACGCGCCCCTGCCGCCCATGAATACGTATTGTATAGCGGCTAGCGACTAGTGGTACTGGTAATCGTGTTGTTCTAGCAGCGTGCCGGTGCTTTGTCACGACATCATCATCGCACGACTGCCCTTCCGACCCTTCCGGAAAGTATTTCATAGCGGCCAGCGACTGGTGGTACTGGTAATCGTGTTGTTCTAGCAGCGTGCCGGTGCTTTGTCACTCCGACACCGTCGCACGACTGCCCTTCCGACGCTTCCGGACTACTGCATAAAGGTCACGCGCCCCTGCCGCCCATGAATACGTATTTTATAGCGGCTAGCGACTGGTGGTACTGGTAATCGTGTTGTTCTAGCAGCGTGCCGGTGCTTTGTCACGACATCATCATCGCACGACTGCCCTTCCGACCCTTCCGGAAAGTATTTCATAGCGGCTAGCGACTGGTGGTACTGGTAATCGTGTTGTTCTAGCAGCGTGCCGGTGCTTTGTCACTCCGACACCGTCGCACGACTGCCCTTCCGACGCTTCCGGACTACTGCATAAAGGTCACGCGCCCCTGCCGCCCATGAATACGTATTTTATAGCGGCTAGCGACTAGTGGTACTGGTAATCGTGTTGTTCTAGCAGCGTGCCGGTGCTTTGTCACGACATCATCATCGCACGACTGCCCTTCCGACCCTTCCGGAAAGTATTTCATAGCGGCCAGCGACTGGTGGTACTGGTAATCGTGTTGTTCTAGCAGCGTGCCGGTGCTTTGTCACTCCGACACCGTCGCACGACTGCCCTTCCGACGCTTCCGGAAAGTATTTCATAGCGGCCAGCGACTGGTGTTACTGGTAATCGTGTTGTTCTAGCAACGTGCCGGTGCTTTTGTCATTTCACAAATTTCCTACCGATCGCAGCATGATTCTGTACAAGGAAGGCTTATCATCACAAGGTGTTTACCAGGTGTGTGGGCAATTGTCGATTTGACCTGATTTTGATTTAAATAGAAATTTCCACAGTTGTCTTGAAATATATCAGAATTGAACACGAATAACTAACGGGATATTATTTCCGACACGCTGCCGTGCACCGATTCATTACTTGTTTCGCCCCCAAAAACCCAATGATGAACGGTGTGGCATATTTCGTGTGTCTCCACACACGCATCATGGACGAGGCGTGTGGAGACTACAGCCACGCGATGCGCTAGAGGCATCAGCAGTCGCAGGCAGCATGCGCTCCCACATGGACGCGGCGTCATCGCACAGCTCGTAGCATACTTAATCCAGGACACTACCACAGCACTTCACAAATTCCCTACTAATGTAATCGCAGCTTCGGAGGGCGGTGTCTGCTCACCGAACCGCTATAGTTGCTATATCCCTCATTGTTGCCAGCCAGCGCAGCAAAGCAGGACACTTGTCGGCAGAACAGCCACGTCACGCCCCCCAAAGCTAGCGCCCCGCAGGACACGGCACACAGCGGCTGTTCCACATCGCGCAGGCGACGGGGCCTTCCCGTGGGGTCAGACACTCAGACGTAGCGGCTGCGCTGGTTGGTGCCGCCGTACTCCAGGTACTGACCTGCACAGTGCCGGCGCAGACGGGATCAGCCCCCCTCGCAGGTTGTTGGCTGTGGCGCGACTATGGGCAGGGGAAGAAGGGGGGGGAGGGGGGGGGGGGGGGTCTGCGCACCGCTGGGGTGGGTGTCGGCGTACGAGCGCCGCGAGGTGCGCGCCCCTCCGCCGGGCAGCGTGCCCGCACGGGACATCCAGTCCTGGTCGAAGCGCGTCGCCTCCTCTGCGCAGCGCCGGCAACCGCCCCGAAGCCGCGGGTCAGCCGCCACGCGACTCACGGTACCGAAGCCACACTTTTGGGAGAAAGGGGGGGGGGGGGGGGGGGGGGGGGGCGCACCTCGGCCTAGGTTGTTCAGGTTCTCGTAGACCTGCTCCTGGCCCGAGCCGTCCCGCTTGCGGGTGATGGTCCGGGACTGGTGGCGCAGCATGCCCCAGGAAGGGGGGGAAGGGAGGTTAGCGTGCCAACACAGCGGGAGGGCGCTGCCCCAATTGTGCAGGTAATGAATGATCCTCCCCCTCTCTCTGCCCCCAGTGCCCCCCCCTGCCCATCCGCGCGCCAGTAAGCGAGTCATTGCCCACCTTGTCCCCCATACCGCGCGCAATCTCGAGCGTCTCCTCGCCAGTGCGGCCGTCAAACTCCTGCCGCGTCGTCTCCGACACCTGGGTTGCGAGCCGTCCCAGGTGCGTCAGCCAGAGTGGGCCTGGGGGCGGTGAAAAGGCCCAAATCAAACAATGTGTTTAAAGAGAAAGGGGGGGGGGGGCAGGCAGGGCATCCCACCCCATTGGCCCCCCGCCGGGAGGTGGTGGTGGAGCTGTAGACGGCGCCGCCGGGGCCGCCACTGGAGTAGCTGGTGCTGGAGTAGCTGAAGCAGGTGCCGGGGCCGGCGCCGCCCAGCGAGGCGCCCATGAGCCTGCCCGGGTGCGCTTCCGAGGGCGGGCGGCGGGTGGAGGCGCCAGCGCTGCGGCGGCTCGCGCGGTGGCTGCCGCCTGGGGGGTGGTGGGGCGTATCTGCGGGCGGGTGCGGGGAGGGCAGGTCAGCCGCCTGGTCCGCTGGACCTGCGGGCGCAATTGAATGGTGAGGGTGGTTGGGGTCGCATTCTCCATGCGGCGAAGCTGCGGTCCGCAGGGAAGGGGCGGGGGGCGGGGGGGGGGGAGGGGGGCTCCTCCAGCCGGGTGAGCAGAGGCGATGAGCGGGGCCATGCGGCGCGCACCGTCCGGCTCCTCAACGACTGGCTCCTGCGGGCGCGATCGCCGGCCGTGGCGGGGGGCGTGCTCGCCGCTGGCGTCGTCCACCTCCTCGATGGTCACGCTGTTGGGGCGGTCGTGGTGCTGGCGCGAGCTCCGGTGCGCCGCCTGCGCCCGGGGAGGGGCGCAAAAGGCGTCAGTGAGTAGCCGGAGAAGACAGGGAGCGCGCCACTGTTGATATAGGGAGGGCCGAAGCACCAGGGGGGTAACAGGCGCTCGGCAGCTCATCCTGCAAAGCTCCCCTACACTGCAGCAGCTACATGGCGGGTGTGTGAGGCCGCGAGGGGAAGAGAGGAGGGGGGGAGGCACCGGCGGGTGGTGGCTGCCGCCTAGGAGACTGCCGCCAGGCATGCCCATCATGGGGCCGCCCATCATGCCGCCACCCATCATGCCGCCACCGAAGAAGGGGTCGGAGAACATGGAGTTCATGACGCGGTTCATGTGATGAAAGGGGTCCATCCCGCCGGAGAAGAACGGGTCGTCGAAGGGGGCGGGCCTGCGAGCCATGGCTTCTCGGTTGCTGGAAAGTACCTGGAGGTAGCATGCAATGAAGCTCCGGAAGTGAGCGGGGGAGCGGAAGGGGAGGGGAGGGGGGACGGCCGACTTCGCGGGGCGAGAGGGAAAACACGGGGGCGGGGCGCGCGAGGGGGGGCGGGGGGGCTGTCGGAATGAGGCCAACGGTAATGCAGTATCGGCCAAGCGCAAACAGACTACGCTGCAGAGCGCGACTGGCGGCAGCGACTAGACGCTACTGCGAGCGGTTGGCTGGTCCACTTCGGAGCCGAGACTGCAGCGCATCGGCACAGGAGAGCGGCAAGCGAAGCAGGCTGCCACCTCGGGCCCGCCGAGTTGGCGACGGCTGTGCCAATAATAATACCAGTACGAGTATCAAAGGATTAAGAGCGAAAACGCACCGCAACGGGCAGAGTAACCGGAGCATAGGCAGGCGCACAGCGGCAGCCGCAACGCGGGCCAGCTTGCACCTCAGAGTGCAGCGCGGGCCCTCTTGATTTCTTGCTGTCGGTCTTAGAAAAGCGGGTCCTCGGTGCACCGTGGTGCCGTTCGAGCTGGTTGTTGTGGCAAATGTGTAGTGGGTACGCCTGCGACCTGCGGCCTGCTGCTGTATAGGCACTACTGCGCTGTGCTGCCGTTAGGTGATGGTACGTCATCAGCTTCTAGAGCCTTCGTCGTCGCGATATGCGGCGGGTGTACGGGTACTGGTGTGAATTACAAAACGGGCAGTTCCCCATAATTAGAAAATCAACACAGCAAGCCGCCTAAAAGCGGCCCGCATCCCGCATAAGGCGGGATGGATGAGTGATGCGCACACGGTTCAGTCCGGGCCACACGTGCACGTGTGTGTGTGGGTGATCCTCGGACGTGCTGTGCAGCTTCAGCAACCGGATGGCAGACGAATCGATCGCGCTCTCGAGCGGCCACCAAGCTTAGGACCCCGAGGAAATCTCTTGCAAGGCCTCCTGGTGGGCCCGGGTGATGCACCGAGTGCCCCGCGATGAGAGGGCACCCCGATTCGCAGCCATGCATGCGATACCACGCACTGTGCGGCGCACCCCCTTGCTCACCTCACCCACTGTGCCGAAGATCATGCCCGTGTACTCCGACATATCCAGGATGTCTCGAAGAGGACCCTTCTGTCCGGGCTCCGTGTTGTGCCACGCCGCATCCCGCGCAGCCAACCCCCGTTGTATGTCGCCCAATTGGGAGCGCTCAAACCGATCCACAGCCGTGGCCCGGGGCACTGCAGTGTACTTGACCCCGTACCGCATAGTCTTGAACTCCAACAGCGTGGACTTCAAGCTCCGGGGATCATAACTCCCGGTCACGACGTTGAACGCCGGAAGGGAGGGCTCTGCGTCCGGCACTAGATCCTTGAGTTCGTCCCTGGGCACGGTGTTGCCGAGAGGCACTGCCTGCTGGAACAAGTCATCCACCTACCGCCGTACAGCGATACCTAGGTCGTGAACACAGTGATCGCGGAACGCATCTGCGATAGCGTCGTGTTGTACACGCCAGTGAGCGTCTCCAGGCGCCGGGAGGTTCATGAGCGCGTCGCCGTATAGGTCAACAGTGACGGGGTTGTGCTCCGTCGAGGGCAGAATGATCTGGCTCCCAACCACCGGGGCCAAGCACGGGCTGGGCAGAAGGAAGTACCCGGCAGCGACCTCCCGCAGCTCATGCGGAGTCATGGCCGTCCGCGCGGTGGGGATGGCCACTGTCCACATGCCTGACGCCGCGTCGAGCTGGTTGAACAAGATCCGTTCCCTACATGTGGCAGGGAGAGCGCACACCTCATTTCGAAGCCGAGAGTTGTTGGCCTGGTCTAGAAATGCCGTCAGCTCCTTTTGCGAGCCCGACGCAGCCTCCACTTCCCGCTCCATTTGGCGCGCATCTTCGTCGCCGAGATGGCCAGCAGTAGCCGCTTGGAGGCGGCCCCACGCCTCGCGCATCTCCGCGGCGTAGCTGTCCGACCCATGAGCATCGTTGAGGAAGTGGTCATACTGGCGGGCGGAAGAAGTTGCGTTGAAGCTACCTCGGCCAAGTACGGACCCGAGCTGTGGGTCGAAGAAACCAGGGGTGGGGGTGTTGGTGCCGGAGTTCCTAGTCAGGAACCTTGGGAGGATGGCATTCATGCAGCCGATGAAGGCGGCATCACGAACGGTAGTCATGCGGCGGATGCCAGCTCCCTTCAACCGAGTGGGGAGGTGAAGCCTGCTGCGCGCCCTGGCCACTTCATCCTCGCTCAAGGTAGCCACCTCCGCTGCCATGGGGTCGGGGTCGTGCAAAAGCTCCGCTAGGAAATCGGTGACCACCGGATTGGTTGCAGTGCCGTACGTGGAGGGATCAAAAGAGACCCCTAGCACCCGTTCGACCGCCGCGAGGATGGTGGCGTCCACCGCCTCCACCTCGGACGGAAGACAATTGCGGAGCCAATACCCCGCCTTGTGTTGCATGCAATGCTTGAGGAGGGCCCATGCGTGGTGATGCAAGGCGTGGGTGTACCGACGGCTGGGCTTGGCAGATAGAAGCTTGCACATGCTAGCGTCCACCTCCTCTCGTAGCTCCTCCGTCTTGCCGCGCATGTACGCCTGCACATACTCTGGCGATCCGAGCGGCACGTTGAGGACCGCGATGCCGTGATGGCCATCTAGCTCGGGCCACTCGATGTCGGCCGGAGCCTCACGCCGCGCGGCCTCCATGTCTGCGCTGTACGCCTGCATCTTGTCGAAGCGCACCTCAAGCCCCACGGACGCCTTGATGGACGTGCGGAAGGCGTGAAGAGCCGGCCAAACGTGCTCCGGAAGGCCCACCAAAAATTCATCGTCGGCGTTGAAGCGCGCCGCCCCGTCATTGACCTCCAATGTGGTATCACACTGCTGCACCTCGGGGTGAATCGCGACGCAAAAGGAAGTCGTGGCCAAAGGTGCGCCATGTTGCACGCCGTCCTCCGACCGCATAGGGGCGGACCGGTCGTCCACGATCAGATACGAATCCGTGGAGAGGGAGGCTAGGAGCGCAGGGGATGACAGGGTGTAGTGGAGAGCAATCGATGTGGCGTTGGATGATGGTGCGGCGCCATGCCTCGTTGTAAGCGTTGCGAAGGTATGTGTGGACGATGACGGCACGTGGCCAAGCTTCTCGGCGATGAGCCGGACGCCGTGGATGAGCATAGAGTCGCCTGCGGGAATGCCAACGCCGAGCTAAGATGGAGCGAGCACCGACACGTATGCCTCCTTCATGTTGTCCACCACTGCCCGCTCCGCTGCGCGCCGCTCCGCCTCCCCGACTGCCACAGGCCGCACATCCGGGGCCCTCCCCTCGCCTAGCTTCTTGACAGGTGCCACGAGCCTAGCAGAGGCGAAGAGCAGGATGAACCACCCGGGCAAGCGACCTTGGAGGTACATGGAGGCAACCTCCGACATGGCGCGGACTGCCGCAGGCCCGGACGCCGGGGCGTATTCGCCCACCAAGCAGCGGAGATACTCGTTGCGCATGCCTGAGGGCCCCGCCGCCAGGTTTAAACGGGTACTGGTACTGGCACATGTACCATTACCAGCAGCAGCAGCACGCATCAGTGTTTTTGATCAAACAGAGTTGGAAATTCTATCGCTGGCCTTTAATTAGTCTCGCAGAATGCTCCGGCAATTTGCTTGTTCACCATAACGGAGCGTCGCCTAATTGTACCCAGGGCCGGATTTCCGGAACCGGATCTCTGCCTAAACGGCGCCGTCGTAGAGACGCTGCAAGGGTTTCACTGCTGTTGCCAGTCCTGTCCAAGGGCGGAAAAGGAAAAAAAAACCGGCACCCCGGACGGGTCTGGGTACAGTACCAGTACCAGCAACTTGGTATCACCATGGATGGGTCCCGCTGAAGCATTGCATGCAACACAAGGCGGGGTATTGGCTCCGCAACTGCCTCCCGTCGGAGGTGGAGGCCTTTGCGGAGGCGGTGGATGCCACCGTCCTCGCGGCGGACGAGCGAGTGCTGCCTAGGGGTCTCTTTTGATCCCTCCACGTACGGCACTGCAACCAATCCGGTGGTCACCGATTTCCTAGCGGAGCTTTTGCACGACCCCGACCCCATGGCAGCATAGGCGGCTACCTTGAGCGAGGATGCAGTGGCCAGGTTGCGCAGTAGGCTTCACCTCCCCACTCGGTTGAAGGGCGTTATCATCCGCCGCATGTTTACCGTTCGTGATGCCGCCTTTATTGCATGTATGAATGACATCCTCCCAAGGTTCCTCACTAGGAACTCCGACTACACCAACACCCCCACCCCTGGTTTCTTTGACCCACAGCTTGGGTCCGTACTTGGCCGAGGCAGTTTCAACGAAACTTCTTCCACCCGCCGCGCGGTATAACCACCTCCTCAACGATGCTCGTGGGTCGGCCAGCTACGCCGCGGCGGTGCGCGAGGCGTGGGGCCGCCTATATATAGCCCCAAGCGGATACTGTGGGCCAAGTTAGCGACGTAGACGCCCGCGTCATGGAGCGGGAAGCGGAAGCTGCGTCGGGCTCGCAAAAGGACCTAACGGCATTTCTAGACTAGGCCAACAACTATCGGCTTCGAAATGAGGCAGGTGTGCGCTCTCCCTGTCATATATGTAGGGAACGGAACTTGTTCAACCAGCGCAATGCGGCGCCGGGCATGTGGACGGTGGCCATCCCCACCGCGCGGACGGTCATGACGCATGAGCTTCGGGAGGTCCCTACCGGGTACTTCCTTCTGCCCAGCCCGTGCATGGGCCCAGTGGTAGTTGGGAGCCAGATCATTGTGCCCTCGACATAGCACAACCCCGTCACCTAGACCTCTATGGCGATGCGCTCATGAACCTCCCGGCACACGGAGACGCTCACTGGCGTGTACAACACGACGCTATCGCAGACGCCTTCCGCGATTACTATGTTCACGACTGGGGTATCGCTGTACGCCGAGAGGTGGATGACTTGTTCCAGAAGGCAATGCCTCTCGGCAACACCGTACCCAGGGATGAATACAAGGACCCGGTGCCGGACGCAAAGCTCTCCCTCCCGGCCGTTGTGTCCGGAAGCAATGATCCCGGAGCTTGAAGTCCACGTTGCTAGAGTTCAAGACTATGCGGACATGCGGTACGGGGTCAAGTACACTGTTGTGCCCCGGGCCACGGGTGGATCGGTTTGAGCGCTTCCTGCTAGGCGACATACAACGGGGATTGGTAGTGCGGGATGCGGCGTGGCACAACACGGAGCCCGGACAGAAGGGCCCTCTTCGAGACATCATGGATATGTCGGAGTGCACGGGCATGGTCCTCGGCGCAGTGGGTGAGGTGAGCAAAGGGGTGCGCCGCAGTGTGCGCGGTGTCGCATGCTTGGCCACGGATCGGGGTGCCCCCTCATTGCGGGGCACTCGGTGCACCACCCGGGCTCACCAGGAGGCCTTACTAGCAAGAGATTTCCTCGGGGTCATGAGCTTGGTGGCGGCTCGAGAGCGTGCTCGTTGCCTCATCAGACGGCGCAGATTCGTCTGCCTCCCCGTTGCCGAAGCTGCACAGCACGTGGGAATCACCCTCGCACACACGTGCACGCATGGCCCGGATTTTGAACCGTGCGCGCATCACTCATCCATCCCGCCTCGTGCGGGATGCGGGCCGCCTTTAGGCGGCTTGCTGTGTTGATCTTTTAGTACTGATGTAGTAGTAGGTGTATTTGTTACTACCTTTTTGTAATTCACACCAGTATCACTTGGCGGTCCCCCCTCCCCTTCCCTTCAGCTTATTCAAGTGGCGGGCATCATCGTCGGCTCGCGGGTCTCAGCATGTCGCGGCCAGTGAATGGAGCTGAGGAACGGCCAGAGCCGCATAAATAGGGAGGTTCCAAGGTACGGTTGTTGCGTCGGTGGAGCACGGCGAGTACCGGGTATAGTGGGACGATGGTGAGATTGGAGTCACCATTCCCGGTCAGCTGCGCGTCAGACCAAATCTGCCTCTATCTAGCAACGCCGCCACCCGCCCTGCCCCCTCTGCCCTCCGTACCGCGCGTTCCCAAGGCCCCTACGTCTATTGGAAGCACCCGGAACGGCAAAGTAGGGCCCGCGCCCTTGTCTGACTGACCACAGCCCGTCCGGAAGCGCTTTTCTGACGGCTGAGCTTTTTGTTTTTTTTGAAATCCGCAGCCTGCCGGTGCGTACCGCTGCCCCCATGCCGGACTACCCACATGGCGTATAAACTTATTCAAATGCTGCCACACTGCCGCGCGGGGGCAACCAACCCGCGTCACCCGCACACAATAGTTAGCCAAGGAGCATGGCTACCCGCCACGCCCGATGGCTCCGGCGGCGGTGGTGCTTGCCCGGTTCGCTGGTCAGGCGAAGTCAAAATGGCGACCCGGCGGGCAGGTGGAGCCCGATTAACTATAGAAATGCGATAGGCGGTACCGCACAGCTAGTAGTCGCGGCTGATGATTACTTACATGAGTTAGTAGCAGAAGGCGATATTACTACTCTCGTCCAATTGTAACGACTTCGTAAGTCTCCGCGCGCACCCCGCCCGGTACACCGCAATATGGTAGGTACGTGTACCGGTACCGCGAAAAACATCAAGGCCCTGGGGGCACGCGGTGGTGGGTCAACGGTGCGTAAGCGGTTTTGTTGAATATGATTCCAACACGGAACGGCCATCCCGCTATCACCGATTTGCAAGACCCATCCCGCACCGCCACCCGTCGCTATGGTGCACTCACCGCGCACACTCGTAAGGGAGAAACCTCTAGGGAGCCTCGGACGGCCGGGATATCGTTGGGGTTGTCGCGCGGTTGCTACGCGAGTACACGCCGGCGCGGTGCGTGCGGTCCGACCCGTTGGCATTTACCGTCCTTGGGTGGCAGGCAACATAGCCCACCATCCCGGTTGGCCAGTGTGAAATCACACATCCCAACAGCAATCCAACCATAACAAAGGTGCAGGTACTACTTAGCTAGCAGTTTGTTGTGGGCCGGCGGAGGTTGGGGGGTTGAGTTGGGGGACGGTGAGCTGGTGAGGCCCTCCTGCTAGGTGTGAGTGTTGATCGCTCACCGCCGCCCGCCGCCGGCCGACCTTCAATGCAATACCACCGGCCCACGTACGGCGTATACCCAGCATTATCGCCACCTTCTCGGGTTAGGGGCGCTATCTTACAGCTACCTGCCACTCTACTAACCGTGGCTGGATGGCCCTGACTCGCGGGCCGGTTCGGCGTGAATGGTGATCGGCAGTACGTTGTTATATTGATTAGGGCCACCCTAATGCTCACCCGTACGTTGTACCGGCCCGGCTCACTAATCCCGAATCAGCCCAGCATAAACTTCACCATGGGACAAATGGAATGGAGATAACTAGGGTTTACATAGAGCTAACAGTCGTATCGTGTTACATGAGTTGTTTCAGCGCATGCATACGGTAACCTACCACATGGCGTTGTTGTGGGGCATTATCTTGACATACCATGGTGGGTGTGCACCGTATCCAGTCGCGGAAACAATGACTTTGTGTTTGCTGCAGGTCGTAAGTTGTTTCAGTATTTGAATTAATTGTGGGCGCCATAATCTAATAGGGTTTATGAGTGCACATAGCCGATGCGCGCGCAACGCTTCTTGATCAGCAGTTCAACGTGCGGTTGTAACGGCAATAACACTAAAGCGGTCCGTCGACATATCTCAAGTCTACGGGGTACCACTCTTGGATGTCCAGGTTCCGTTTGCCGCACATCCCTCCACATGCGCTCCGTGGTGTGTGCTATATTGGGGTCGCGGTGACACTGTTGGCGCAACAATCGTGCTACCAGTGTATCGTTGCTCCCGTGACGTCCCGACCGATCGGGACCGTACTCGCGGGTTCACTGTGCGTTTGCATATATTTCTCGCATACATTTCGTCGGTTTCCCGCGGTTGTTCCTGGACTTACGGGTACCGATACTTTATTCGTACTCGCTGTCACATCATAAACGTCTCGGCCGTGGATGCGCTTGCATGGTCAATTCATGGATGTTCGGAGGGATGTTCGCCCTATTCTATGGGACCACCCAAACAATCGATTTATTCGGCCCACTTTCTGGGCCAACTAGGGGGAGGACCCTAAGCTGGCCCATAAGCGTTCATGGGCCGGGGGTTGCATGCTAGGGTCTGGACATGCAACCCCCCCCCCCCCCCCCCCCCCCAAGGGGGTGGGATGTGTTGAAATTAGGGCCCGTTCTCGCCACATGCTTGTATAATCATGTATTTAGCATCGTGAACTCGCGCGACTTGGGACATATGAGTCCGTTGCCATTCCTATCCCGGGGGCGAAAAATGCGTACATAATCAGACCGTAATATACACGTGCCTCAAACACCGCGGCGGTCAGCGCGCTCTAAGTAAAGTTCGCCCCGGGGCTTGTTCGGCCGAAGCCGCCCCAACACTTGACCTCGTGCGCCGACTGCAGTCATAGGTCTAGTATAGCCATAAGATCGTTGCCTCATTCGAGCCCCGAATAAGGGCTAGTGCATCAACCGGGTCTACCCATGACACGCGCCCGGACGAGATTGCCATGAAATGACAAGCGGGAATCGATCGGCACGGGCTACCGCAACTTGTGTCCGCCACGAAGTCCCTTCCACGACAAGCCTTGCAGCATCCCCCAGACTAACTTGGCATCGGCTTCCCCTCCATCCGCGCCAATGCCGCCTCAATGACAACAGAACACGTAAGGAATAACACACTAACCGTACCCCGGCCTAAGGGGGGACATGTACATGGCCCATATCAAAGACAAGGTCGCCAGATACGCCAAGTGGCCCGAGCAATGCACGGCATCCTCCCACTGCGAAGCCTCACGCACATTATTCACCGCGACCTGCGCTGCATCTCCACATCACAAGGTACTCGTACGCCTTCGCCGTCGACACACACCTCGCCACCTCCATCCGCGAGGCCTTCAACTACGGGCGCGAGGCCGCAAAGGCAGCAACACGGACCAAACTCTCGGAACACCTACCCCCCCCCCCTGCGGATAGAACCGCTACTTACAAGCAATACAAAGCCAAACCAAAAACCGCGGCCATAATGCGCAAGGTTGGCCCCGCTGTGGGCAGTCGGCCTTGAGACATGCGGGGGACGCCCTCACAACCTACAGATGAAACGACGCCCCCCTATACCGCCTCAAAACGGTCGCAGAGATTACCAGATCCGCCCCCACCCACATCCCAGCCGCCATCCGATCCGCCCTCCCGAAGGCATTAAATACCCTATTGCAAATTCTCACCCTACGAAGAGGTAGCGTATCCCCGCCGCGCTACCTCTCCCCTAACATGCGTCACCTCTCCGTACAAAACACTATCATGTCTGTCCTTCCGCGCACCGCACGCCGCCCACAATTCGCCTCGCCGGTCCTACACCCCCAGCAGCGCGCCCCGGCGTAGGCCTGCACTGCCCAATTCCGCACGAAACCCCTCACAGTCCATGCAGCCCCGCGCCAGCCAACGACGTGACCCGCATCACCTCCACAGCCCGAGAACCATATGGCGTCATCCAATAATTCGTCCACTAGGCCCCGGAAATCCTCAACCTTGCGAAAGTCAATGCCAAAAAGCACATACATGGGCTTCATCCCGGCCTCGTGCACACACATCACAATAGACAGCCTTCCGCCACGAGAAGTTAAAAAACGCCGGTCGTCGTCGTCACTGTACCCGCTGCCGCCTCCCCGCCGCATGCATTTAGTCTGGATCTGCCCCGTCACATGGTGCCATAACGTGGTCCACGCTGCTTGCGTCCTTGCTACGGATGCCAATTCTGCCAAATGCGCCCTTTATAATAACTAAGACGATACCACCCACCTATTTGAGGCCCAATGGGAACTCAGCCTGCTGGCAATTAGCCGAATCCATTATGGATACGGAATCCGGACCGCGCGCACTCAATGCAAGTCATCGCATTCGAACCAGACTCGAAACCCCGGAATTCCCCCCCCCCCCCCCCGCCCCCCCCCCCCCCCCCTCCCCCCACGGCGCTCAACCAGCCGCGTGCCCCCCCCCCCCCCCCCCCCGCCCCCGGCGCTCAGCCAGCCGCGTGCCCTCCCCCCCCCCCCCCCCCCCCCCCAAACACCAAGTGGAACTCAGCCTCGCCATCATCAACCCGGACCTGGACTCCATGCCCACGGGGGGATTATACTTCAGCGTCGGGGACGCACACCAAGTATGTAGAGCTCCACAAGCCAGACGGCACAGCCTCCCGTACCCTGTACCGCCGAAGGGTCGAACACCTCCACCTTCTCTTCAGACCGGACCGAACAAATAAGACGTTTGCAAAGGAGGTGTATGCGCTCCTGGGCAGAGTGAACACCCTCATGAGTGCCGACGACAATTCCACACCAAATTAGAAGAAACAGATGGGCCACGGATGACCGCTTTACATCACTAGCAATCACGACCGCCATGCATGCCCGCATAGATGAAAATTTTCAGCGACCCCCTCAACAAGTCGATATACAACTCCCAGCGTCATATACCATGTACCCTGAAGATGTAGTTTTCGGCGCTAGACCCCCAAACGACATGCACTTTGTGGGCTGAAACGTCTCTCGCCAACCCCAAATACGACGACAAATGTATGATGAAAGCGGTGCAACACGCTCCCCGTAGCGCGTGCACGCTCAGAGGCACGAGTCTACCGCCACAGTGCTCATCCTCCCCGAGTGTACAGACGCATCCTACAAGAAAGCTCATCTCATCAACTACTCCTACATATGCAGAAACTATGCGAGCTTCCCGCGGACATCACCAAATTCCGGTCCCCAGACCAACACATCTAGACAGCCCCGAATACGGACCTCGGCACCAAATGGCATGTGGGAGTGTACTTAGTGGCATCAACCCTACCTCGCGAACGTCAACGAAGCAGAAGCTTCAACCAACATGACGGCCTCATGGTCTTGTACCCCGGCCGCACTCTGCACTTCCACCTTAACACCCCCCAACGATTAATAGGCTCGGACGCAGCAAGAGCCGCAACAACATGCCCCCAACTTTCCAGACCGCCTCGCGACTGGCAGATACCACCCACCGCACGAGAACTCCGCCCACGACAGACGACACCAATCCCGTCCACGCAACCTCTGGAACGATGGCACGACCCGAAACGCGTTGCATACACGGACGGCTCCCGTATCCACTGCGGCGGAGGGGTGGGAATCGGCGCCGGGGTCTACACGCATGGCAATAAGCCCATCGCAATGGGAGTGGACGCAGACGAAATTCGCCGCACCATCACCAGCAGAGCCGAACTGGCCGCCATATCGGTGGCACTGGAGTCTGATCTTCGGAAGCGCATCCTCTTAGATAGCGCCGTCTCCGTTCACCTAAAAGAACGCATGATGTACCGGCCGGTCACCTTGCTTACGACGCGCGCCACGCTCACAAAATGCTATACACTCGAACACATAGTACACCAACTCCGACACCGAGCAAATTTGGGACTCCGAACAACCATCCTCTAGAAAGTCAAAGCCCATATTGGGGTCGAAGGCAACGAACAAGTCGACACCACCGCCGGCAAAGTAGCCAACGGGACAATCCCACCCGACACTATCGTAACTGTAGGCGCGACTCCCGAACCAACCAATGACGTGTGGCTGAACTCTTGCTAAGGCGCGCCGACCACAACTCACAACCCCCACAACTTGTCAAGTCGCCGATACTGTATTGTAGCTATAAACATTTCAAAGGGAGGTGGGGAAGGGAGATTGGCCACTTCGGTCTTCCGAACTGCGGAGGGGGCGGGCCGGGGCCCGAGGGGGCAGGGTCGCTAGTGAGAAGGCTGCGAAGAACCATAGTGGGTGAGAAACGTTGGTCGATCTTGTCGTTGATTACCGCAGAATTGCGGCCCCAGCCGCTCCAATGGCGGATATTGTCCAAGGGCACGCCAACTGCGTTTGCGCTAGACGCCGCGCCCTTTCGTAAGGAGTCCACACGAATCGTTCGGGGGTGGGGGGGGGGGGGGCGGGGTTGGCTTGGTGCTGCTGACTGCCCGTTTGAGCCAGTCGCCTAGGGTGTAGGCGTTCCACGTAAGGGGCGGGGTAGCCCCGTCGCTGGGGAGCGCCTAGAATCGGTCAGGTTGCTTGGCGGAGGGGACCGCTCGGAACGCCACGTCGCGGTAGTTGACGAAGCGGCGTTTATCACAGATGTTCAAGTGGGCTTGGCGGTGGCATGGATTTGAAATAGGGGCTTGAACTCATCTCGACGCTTGCGATGCCCCCTCTTCTCGCGGTTGACGAAGAGAGTGATGTTGTGGGTGTCGACGGCCATGTCGCGATGAGTCGGCAGGAGACGCTAGACTCACTACGGGGGAAACATAAACATCGAACACACCGCGGCGCCTTACTTCGCGAAGGATGGTGCCGTAGTTGGGGGTTGTCCTGGGAAGGATAGCGAAGTTGTCGAGGATATCGGTGATGACGTCGCATGGCAGAGGAGCACGCCGAAGCTCGTCGTTGATCTTGAGCTGCCGGATTTGAAGCGCGCGCTACATGTCAACGATGGCTGGGCCGAAGGCCGAGGCTTCACCCCGACCGGTGTGCCGCAGGAAGTAAGGGGGTGTTGATGGCCGAGGGGTTGCAGAGAACCGGCGCCCATGGTGCCGCGCTCCGCAATACACGCGAGATAGCGGAAGCATGTAGACTCGGTGCAATCTAGGGGAGGGATGCCTTCTTGGTTGATGTAGAATTCGGCGAAGAGGTCGATCTGCCTTCGTAGTCGGAGTAGGTGCTGGCCGGGAGCTATGTAGTCAGGATGTCGAGCATTTGGCGCCCCATTCGTCTTTAGTGCCGTAGAGGGCTTCGACGTTGCTGCCTCGCATGAGCTCGCTCAAGGAGGCCTTCGCCTCGGCGTCGGGAATGAAGTAAGTAGGCGACGAGACCATGTGTAGCACGAAGGTGATGCCAGGAAGGTAGAGTAATGTAGCCGTTGATCTCGTAGCGGGCATCGCGCGAGTACCGCCGTCCCGGTCGCGGTCGTGGCGTCGGAAGACGCCGCCGAAGCGCTGACGGGATGTAGGCTTCGCATCGCTTGCGATGTGTGCGTCGTAGACGCGGTCCTTGTAGAGCTCCAGCAGCTCGGTGAACTCGGGCGACCCCAAGTTCTCCGTGCCGGGGCGGAGGTAGCGCTCTCGCACGACGTCGAGGGCGAAGGTGACACCGTTGTGCATCTGCGCGTCCCGGTGCTTGCGAATAAGGTAGGCCAAGCGGAACCGATGGCCGTCGTCAATGGCCTTCACGCTACGGACGATGGCCTCGAGCCGCTGTCCGAAGGCCGTTGTAATCCCGCCGGTGACGTATGTTGCAGCCATAAACTAACGCAACTCGACGGCCGAGCCGGCTATGAAGGCCATGTAGCACGCGGCGTGGTAGCACTTATCCGCTGCCGGCTCAAGACGAGGTTTACCAAGCCGGTACGCGAGCACACGGTCGAGGGCGATGGGGAAGAGCCCCAAGCGTCGCATACTGTCGGGACGCATGCCGTTCTCGAACCCGGGCAGAGCAGTAGTGAGGGCGGTAATAAATAGCCGTCACCTCGACCCAATCGACAACCGTTGCCTTGCTTGCATCGACCATCTTGGAACCGGTGGGTGAACCACTGCCAAACATACCAAAGGGGTCTCGTCCGGGAGAGAGCCGTGTGGCGAACAAAGAAAAGAAGAGCGTGCTCGCCTTGAGCTGGTCATCATGTAGTAGCAGCGAGCGCGGAGCGTGGAAGGTTAAGTACCGTTTCCAAGTGGCCGAGCACTCTGCACGGTCCGAAACCGCGAGTGAGTGATACGCGGGCGAGGCCATCACAAAACTGAGAAGCGGATGATGATGATTTTATAAATTTTGATATGGGTACGGGGTGACCGATGTTTTATAATTTGCCGCGGGCGGCACATAAAATGCCGCACATATCGGCGTTTCAGTGCCGCGCAGCATCAACATTGCCCGCGCGGTCGATTTATACTGCCGGGGTGCAGAGACCGCGGGCAGCAGGTGTCGACACCCCCCATACCTTAGGGTGAAGCGAGGGGTAAGGAAACCCACGTACGAGGGATTTATTGACTTTAGGAAGGCATATGACACCGTACCTCATGAGCTTTTGTTCCTAAAACTACAAGCCATAGGAGTTACGGGTCATATGCTTACCTTCATTAAAACTTTATACATGGATAGTATGGTACGGGTCAAGACATGGGTGGCCCCGGGAACACTATCAGACCCCATACCCATAGAGCGTGGCCTCCGACAGGGATGCCCCGCTTCCCCCATCCTATTTAACATATTTATTAACGATATATTCGATGGGGTAGAACATCTAGGGTGTGATGTACCAGGGTGCACCGACACATTAGCGGCAAGACAACCACTAAGGGTGCCCGGTCAGTTATACGCGGACGACGCTGTTGGTATCACATGCTCGTTCGATAACCTGCATGCCATGTTCGCCCACTTCTCGCAGTGGGCGGAGGGCCATTTTATGGGGTTTGGGGTAATTACGTGTGGGGTGATGGCATTAGGCCGATATTCCGATGAGACCGCGTTACGCCAACAAGCTGCCCGATGGCAGCTTGGGGGGGGGGGGGGGATGGGTACCGGTTGTAAATGAATATAGGTACTTGGGTACGGTCATTAAGTCGGATTTAGGTATGCAACACATAGTAGACGACCGGGTTAAGCAGGGTAGACGCGCTATTGAGGCGCTCGATTCGGTATTAGTCGGTGGACGGGACATAATCCCTATTAATGTCCGTGTGTCGGTTTTTAAAACCTGTGTACTGCCGCGCCGGTTTTAACTTATGGATGTGAAGTATGGGGCATGGATAGAACTAGCGGCGCAAATAAATTACAAACCGCCGTACTCAATCAGTGCTTGCGGTGCCTCATTGGGGTAGGTAAACACTCCCCTGGGGTGGCCACCGCACCGATGATGCGGGAATTGGATATTGCGCCCATAGAGGAACGGCCGCTGCGGCACGGGCTCGGGCGTTCCTTAAAGCATCCGACTTGAATACATATACAACCCATTTAGTAGATCAGCCAAGTCGGGCGCGCCCTAACACGTGGACGTCAGGGACTGTGCGGTGGTTAGATCGACTAGCTAGGGCGAACGTAGGGCTAGCTGAGGGGGCGCACCTTCCACTTGAGTGGAGGTCACTAGCCGCGCGCGATGCCGCCGCTAAACTAGTAAAGGCATCGGTGTGGGCGCGTTACGAATCGTCGGCATCGTTAGCACGCAATAACACCTGGGGTATATATGTCCAGGCGTCCTATGCGTCAAACCCGTTGCCACAGTACGGTGTGGGTGTCCCCGCAGGGGTTGTGGCCGGGTTGCACATTATGATACAATTACGCACCCGAGTATTTCCCACTGCCCACCGATTGGCCCGGATTCATGCCATGCCTGAGCGGTTCCTTGAACACTGCCCTGCATGTGGCAGAGGTGAATCTGAGACTATCGAACATAATTATGTTGGTGGAGTGCCCGCGGTGGGGGTATCACCGTCATAATTTTGGGTTGTTAGTTCCGGAGTTCAGGGATTTTATTAGTAGTCAGGTTATTGCGTCAACACCTGGGGACTTAACTGCCTTTATTTTTGGCGGGGTCCCCCCCCTCCCTTCACGGCGCCCTGGATTTTACTGGGAATGGGAAATTTTTCCAGCTATGGCGTCGGGCCCTCCCTCACATTGCCTTTTTTGTTGCACATGTATCGCACTCCCGAAATGCTTTGCTCCGCGGGTTGGGGCTTGCCCCAACTCGCATTACTCGAATGGGCCGACGCCCAAACGGGTAGGGCGGACCTTTCGTGGTCAGTGCCGGGTATTTTGATGGCAGTGTTTTAGACGGTGATCAAAAGTGTTGGAAATTCCGTCACTGGCCTCTAATTAGTATTGCAGAATGCTTCGGCAATTTGCTTGATGACTATAACGGAGCGTCGCCTACCCAGGGCTTTCCGTAACTGGATTGCTGCCTAAACGGCCGTCGTAGAGACGCTGCAAGGGTTTCACTGGTGCCAGTCCTGTCCCGGGGGCGGGAAAAAAAAGGAAACCTCAAGAACACAGCTCTATAAAACAAAGCCACCTTCTCTGATTGCATATTAAACGCGATATATTTCCGATATCGCCATCTGCTGCTAGCTCATGTAAATATATTAAACGCTATATATATGGTAATTCTAGTCTACGACCTATGGTATCGCACTCACTCTGGTAGGTATCGCGCTCATCTGCGCGGGTGTTCCTGCAGTGCTTACGGTCAACAGCGCACGCACGGTACCGCGGCAGTGGACGGGACTACCTGTATCAGGAGGGTGTGCCACAGCGACAGCGCCACATGGACATCTCCTGGCCAGCTCAGACCAAGCGGGGCGACACATACCGACAGACCCCAACGCACTGTGCCCGGGCCGCACTCCCCAGGCGCGGCAGGCGCGCCGTTGCCGCGAGTCGCGTAGCACAGCCCAGGGGCAGGACAGGGCCGCTCGCGCGCTGCCCCCCGTCCGGCAGTCAGAGAGGAGCGAGTCCGAGCGGCCGAGCGCGCCTCCACCGCCTGCTACGCGCGCCTGCGCGAACTCCAGCAGCGGTAGCGCATCAACTCCCCTGCCGGTGGCCCGTCAGGTGGTGGGAGTGCGAGACCGAGAGGCGCGGTCGGAGAATGTTGCGCGCGGGTATGGGCGGCCGGCAGTCCAAGGAGGGCTGCAGCCCGCCACTCATGGCCTCCCCTGAGGCGTTCAACCGCAGCGGCGCCGCGCAGGACATCAACGCCGCGTTCGAGAAGCTGCTGGAGCCCGGCGGCCTGCTGGGCGGCACTGGCGTGGGGGGCGGCTCCGGCGGGACCACCGGCGTGCTGGAGAGCAGCCGCTACGACACCGTGGCGGAGGAGGCCGGCCAGGTGAGGGCGGCTCTGTGTGGGCGGTGTGTCGGGGAGGATGGGGGTCGTCGTCGAGCTGCAAATAAATTTCCGCATCACCCAGGGCCGTCCCCTGGCCTGTCTTCCTCTCTATGCGCGGTTTTTTGTTTGCCGCCCCCGGAACAAAGGACTCGCAGGAAACCTTAAGCTGGCACCATCTACTTGCGGTCGTTGTAAAAAGTAAGTAAAGCCCTTGTTTTCGATGATAGTTCCAACGTCCCGTTTTGGCTGTCGGGCAGGCATGGGACATCACCAGTCGCGGAGGCTTCCACCTCGCAGGGGGCGTGCGCGGATCGGAGGAGTACAGCGAAGAGACGCAGAGCCCGCAGCTGGCGCTGGAGGGGTGGTGCCTGCTGGTTGCGGAGGTGCGCTCCGCAGTCCATTGCCTCCGCGGGCTGCGGCGAGTCTGGTGGGCGCAATGGCCAGGCCGGCTTTGGCCCCCGCCGCGCTGAGATGGATGCCCCTGCGGACAGGACCCCGGGGACAGCGGCCACGTGGAGGTCTTCGTCGGGGGGCTGCCTGTGGGTGGCGACTCGGCTGCGGGCCCTGTGCAGTGTGCCGCGCCAGTGGCTTCACGCAGCCGCCCGCACACGCTGATGCTTGCAGACGGCACCGAGGTGCCCCCCCCCCCCCCCCCCCCCCCCCCCCCCCCCACCGGATCTCGGCTCTCCTCGCGCAATCGCCTCTCATTTGAAAAGCAGCAGCAGTCTCCTTCGGTGTCACCCCTGACCTCCGCCCCCCCACCTCGCGCTCTGCCGCTTGACGAAGGCAAACCTCTGGGCTTTTTGCCGTACCCTCACCTATGCCGCCCCGCAGGTCACGCTGCAAGGGGCGCTGGACGAGGAGACGGTGGCTGCTCGCGGCTTGGGCAGCCTGTGCGCCGCCTTTCGGGGCGGGTTCCCGCCGGACTGGGAGGAGCGCGTGGCTGCCTGCGTGGCGAGCGCCGCATCGGCTGGGGCGGAGGAGGCAGATGGGGACGAGGCGGATGCTGCGGGGGGCGAGCCAGAGCCAGAGCCAGAGCCAGAGCGGGCGCCCGGGCCAGACCTGGACAGTGAGCCAGGGGGTGAGGCTGCCGGGGTCTCCAGCGGGGGGCGTGCTGGATTGGCGGAGGCGCCGGACTCGCAGGCAACCGAGGGCGATGCGGGCGGCAGCAGCAGGCGCGCCGCTGCCAGCGTGGCAAACGGCGCCAGCGCCCGCAGCGGCTCCAGCGGCAGCCGGCAAGCCGAGGCGCCCGGGCGCAAGCGCGCCGCGGCGGCGGCTGCGCCGGGCGGGCGCCCCTCCATCCCGCGCGCCTCCAAGCGCACCTGCAGCGGCGGCGGCGGCGGCGGCGGAGCCGCGATGCGCCCGCTGGCGCTGCAGCTGCCCGGCAGCGGCGACCTGCGTGACGGCGCCGTGCTGACCACGCGCAGCGGGCGTGTGTGCCTGGCGCCGCTGGAGTACTGGCGCGGAGAGCGGCTCGTGCGCGACCCCCGCGACGCGGCGCCGCTGGGCATCGCGGGCGGAAGCGGCCGCCAGGCGGGTGAGCACCGCTGCCCGCCCTTTGCTGGCGAGCGGAACTTCCATCTTCAGCCTCACGACATGACCCCGTGTCACCTGCCCACCGCAGCGCTTGCCATGCAATCCGTACTGTAACCGCGCCCCTGATCCCTGTGTGTCATTGATTGTGATACCCCCTGCCAAGGAGGACGTGTGTGTGTGTGTGTGTGTGTGTGTGTGTGTGTGTGTGTGTGTGTGTGTGTGTGTGTGTGTGTGTGCGTGTGTGGGTGGGTGTGGGTGTGTGTGTGTGTGTGTGTGTGTGTGTGTGTGTGTGTGTGTGTGACTGTGTGTGTGTGTGTGTGCGTGTTTAAATGTGTGAGGATGGCCTATCCCTCAAGCACGCGGAGGACACCGAGTAGCCGTAGATCACAGCGCTGAGATGTGGCCCGGCTGCCGCCGCCACCTCCGGGACTGCCGCAGGTGCAGCGCAGGTGAAGAAGCCGCTGACCGCGCCAAAGGTCAGGGCGGCCCCCGCGGTGGCGCCCCCGCCCGCAGCGCGCCGCCCGGCCTCCCCCACCCCCGTGAAGAAGAAGAAGGCGGGCAAGCGGCGCGGCACGGGCGGCGCGGAGGGTGGCGCGGTGGAGGGCGGCGGCGCGGTTGGCGCGGCAGACGGCTACGTGGCGGGCGTCATCGCGCGGATGAAGACGGCCAAGGCAGACGGGGGCGCCACGCGCAAGGCGGCCGCGGCGGCCGCGGCGGCGGCGGAGGGGAGCGACGGCGGGGTCATCTTCGAGAGGCGGCCCCGGCGGGCAGCTGCCTCCGCGGCCTTCACCAACATCAACGTGTGATGCCCCGACAATGCCACGGACCACAAGCAGTTTGGGAGTTTTGAGTGTGTCGGTTGGAAGTCTGGGGGGGGGGGGGGGGGGGGGTAATTCAAAAACATGAATATATGTTTAAACATATGAATCACAGTGCTATGACGTACCAATGTCTTGTCCTGTTCACATGTGTTAGTTGAACCCTTCTCAATGAACCCCCCCCCCCCCCCCCCCGCCCCGCATGCTGCTCTCTCCCCGGCGAAGTCCGCAACATCCGGGAGGGGGAAGGGCGCAGCCAAGGCGAATGCGGAGGCGGGCAAGGCGCCGCGGGCCTCCGCCAGCGAAAAGGCGTGCGACGCGGCGCTGCAGGAGGCAGCGGCTGCCAGGCGGGAGGTTAAGGCCGCCAAGGCCAAGGCGGCGCGGGAGGCCAAGGAGCGGGGCGCGGCGGGGAAGGGGAAGGGCAAGGGGGCGGGGAAGGGCAAGGACAAGGACGCCGCCCCGGCCGCGCCCAAGGGGGCGCCGCCCTCCGCGCGCGACCTGGGCCTCGGCACTGTGGCGCCGCGCATGAAGAAGGGCGCAGCCGGCCCGGCGCCCCCCGCCAAGCCTCCGGGGAAGCGCTCCGCCCCCGCCGCCGCCCCTGAGGCGCCCGCCCCCGCGCCTCCCGGGCGTAGCGCACCGGCTGGGCCTGAGCTCCCGGCCGGCGGGGCGGAGCAGCCCAGTGGGGCAGGCGGCCCGAGCGAGCGCGGCGCGTGGACATCGCAGCAGGTGAGGCCACCCCCCCAGCAGGCCCGTCCAGAGATAAGGAACCCGTAGGCAGTCGCAACCTGCCGCTGGTGCCTAGACATCCTCACAGCCGCACGCTCTGCTGGGTACCAGCAGTGCTGCCATGCGGTGTATCCCACTGCACACCCGCCGCGGGTCCACTACCCTGCCGGCAATGCATGCGTGGCATATTAAGGCACGGCGCGGACAGGCGAGGCAGAGGTGGTGCCCCACGCGGCGGCATGCAGTGCATTGCATTCACATGAGACACACGGGCGCATTAGCGGTGTGTGTATGTCGACGCACCCTCGCCACCTCCTTCGCTAAAGAACGGGTCTCCAATCCCTTCTTGGAAATGGAGAAGTCGCCTATTCCCAAAACCAAGCGCCAAAAGGAGGTCTCCTTGCTCTGTGTATCCCCCCCTCTGGCCGGGTGGTCCGGTTTCTCCTGGACAGCACCAACCCTTGCCTCCACCCGCCTCTGCCCCTTGCTAACAGCGGCCCGCTTGATGGCCTGGCTGGGCAGGTGTCGGCGCTCAACAAGGCGTGGGCCTCCCTGGACCCGCTGCTGCCCAACTTCTGGAAGGAGGTCTCCAAGCGGGTGCCGGGTGCGCCCGATGACCCCCCCACCCCCCTGCTGCCCAGGCTTCTCCTCCCATCACCCCCGTGCGACTAGTCATTTCATAACACGCAGGCTCGGGGGGGAGGCGTCTTCGTGTATTGGCGGCGGCGGGGGTGGTATCTCGGAGGCATCAGATGGCTGAGGTCGCTGGGTGCGGCTGCTGCCCCCGCCTCCCTACAGGCCGCACCGCCGCCGAATGTTTCAATCGGCACATGGACCGCCATGGCGCCAGCCCCGTGGTGGCGGCGCCCAAGCCGCGCCGCTACCTCGCGTCCGTGGCGGAGGCGGCGGGCAAATCCGCCGCCGGCACCTCCAAGGAGGCCAAGGCGGGCGCCCCTTTCCCACGCGGCATCGCATGTGGTTGCGTGTGAACACAGGTCCCAACGGGGCCATGAGAATACTGCTGCGAATCGGAACCTGCCTTGCCTGGCAGAGGGCGGATGTAGGCAAATTAGACGCGTAGTCAAGGCCGATGCTCCAATGGCTGGCGCTGTCTCCCAACCCGAGGCGTGTGTTTAGGGTTCTTTTAGGTGCGCCGGCACCCGTAGTCAAATGCCGGTGGGTTCTACCTGCGGCCAGTTTGCTTTTTGGTCCAGCTGCCCACCCCGTGCTGAGCTCCGGGTTGGAACGAGGTTTTTCAGTTGTCAGGGTTTAGGGTTATTAAACCTGAAATAAGACCCTAAAACCCCGCCTCCGTCCCACCCCGCTTGCCATGTGTGCAGGCGCGCAAGCTGGTTCGGCACATGCGGTGGCAGCAGCGCGCGACGGAGCTCAACGTGGACGTCAATGCGCCGGAGGAGGAGGACGCGCCGGCAGAGGCGGAGGACGCCGACCCGCCTGTGACGACAGCGGGTGCGCGCGCCGCACCGCCTTGGTGGTGCCATGGGAGGGGGGCGGCGCTGACGGCTCGGGTATCTGCTGCGACATTCGACTGGGGACTTGGTCCACGCGCCAGTGGGTGTCCGTCCATGCCGGCCATCCCATGAACCGAGCTAGGGCGCGCAAGCGTCATATGCCAGCGTGCGTCCATCACTCGAATGGTGGCGACTCCACATCGAAGTACTCGCTCTACGCGAGGCAGGCACCGTATTATTTATCCAAGTTATATCTCTCCGAAGACAATGAATTGCACTGCATGACCGAGTCCCAAAATGGGGGGTGTTGTGTATACACACATATATATATATATATATATATATATATATATATATATATATATATATATATATATATATATATATATATATATATATATATATATATATATATATATATATATATATATATATGTGTGTATACATGTACATATATATACATGTACATGTGGTGTACTTCCACCACAAAGTGCATCTCCGGGTAAGTACATGTTTCCATTCATCACGTGGATTTATCAACGATGTGAAGCTCAGAGCTTGCTAAATGTAGGCGGCCTGACAGTCCCTCCCGCGCCGCCCCGCCCGCTATCACACCCGCGTATTCCCGGCGTCATCCCAGGCCCCACCCGCCAGTTTCTCGCCGCGATGGGGAGGCAGGAGCGCACCGACCTGTACATTGAGGCGATTCTACGGCGTCAGCGCAAGGTGAGACCCCCTACCCCCCCCCCCCCCCCCCAAGCACGCCCCCTTCCGCGCCCCAACCTTGCTCCCGAGGACCACTCCCGAGGAGATGCCATGGAATGAAAAGTGCGAAGTGATACATCGCGTTTTCCCATGAAAAATGCCGTCTGACAAGTACCGATCCCATCTTCAGGGAGGATAGATATCAGTCACCCGAAGTTTCTCGTGGGACATAATCATTCCTCGCGAATCATGTGAAACAGTTTGACGCTGACACATGGGGGAATGTGTTGGTGTGTCGGCAGGCGCAAGCGATGCGTTCATCCCACCAGGGCGACGCGCCTGCGGGCGCGGGCGGCCCCCCGCCGGTGTCACGCCTGGAGCAGGACATCCAGCAGGCGCTTGCGGGCGGCGCGGAGGATGAGGATGAGGATGAGGATGAGGAAGCGGAGGAGGCGGACTACTACTTCTCGGAGGACGACGCCAGCCCCGCCGGGAAGGCGCGCCCGCAAGCGGTGCATTGACGCCCGGCGGGGGCGTCAGGTTTGCACCAAGGACATGACGCCAGAGGAGCGGCAGGTGCATCGGCCGCACAAATGCGCCTTTCGTGGAGGAGCCCCGCGACGGCCCGACACGGCCCGCACCGCTAGATGTTTGTAACGGCGCTCGTTGATTTCCGCGCTGGCATGGCCGGGAACACATGCAATTGGGCGCAATCGGGTGCGAGGGCAGAGTCCCAAACAAAGCAAGGAAAGTGGATACTGGTTCGTGCGCCGGGGGTTATTTGTATGATGACAGTGAATGACCCCAGCTGAGTCCGGATCCTCTGTAGCATGTCCGGATGTGTGGACAGCCGACTCTTCTACCGGTCACTACCGCACTTCACTTCCTGCCATGCCCTCCCCCCACCTCGGAGGCCGCGCCAATGTTGTCGCGCTTGTCATGCGCAACCTTCCCGCAACCGACGTGCTGGTCCATGTCGCAAGTCCCGGCATGAGCCGGGGCTGGGAGGCGGAAGCCGGGAGAGTGTCTGGTTTCAGAGAAGTGAGTTGGCTGGGGCGCCGAACGCCTACATGGCTGGCGCGATGCTCGTGCCACTCAGATATGTGCTAAAGTACTACTATGCATACCCTAGCTACATTGTCTGGTATGCAGCAGTGACAGCAGCACTGATGTCAACACCGCTGCTCGCCGCCGCAGCCGCTCGCGGATGGGCACGCGGATGCCGAAGGCTCGAAAAGGGGCCAAAAAAGTCGAACCCAAAATTTTGGATGCGACGGATCTCTCAACATGGGGGATGCCATCCACCAGGCCACCTTGCCGGTGCGGGGAAGGCCGGTGGGCGAGGAAGGCCGGTGAAGGAGGGATATGATAGAGAGTAGCGTTACAACGTGCGGGGGCGCTTGCTGCGGGATCCCAATAGGTAAGCGAGTAGTAGTGTCGTGCGTAGAGGGCTTAGCTTTCCTTTTTATTGTGGCTGACAGCGCGGCTCACTGCATTGGCTGCATTGGCTGCTGCTGCACGTACATGACCCCGGGGCGGGGGCCGCCCATGGGCGCCTGCATGTGCGCCGACATGACCGCCCCCGGCGGCAGCATGTGCCCCGGCGCAGCATGGCCCATCAGGTGCGCCTGCCCCGCCATCTGCGCCTGCAGCTGCGCCGCCTCGTGCGCCGCGTTGGAGCCAGTGATGTCGTGGATGCTGCTCCGCCGCTTGTCCTTCTTGTTCATCGTGTTCATGCGGATGAAGTACTTCTGCGCGTGGCTGGCCACCTGCGTCGGCGTCCGCGTCTGCACAAACGTCCGCGAGATGCTGCGCCAGTCGCCCTTCCCAAACTTGGCCAGCCCCAGCAGGAACAGGCGGTGCTCGTCCTCCGTCCACGGGATGCCCTTGCGCCGCTCCTGGTCCGACGCCTTGACGCCCTTGGGGGGCTTATGCTGCGAGGCGGGATGGAGCCGGGCATCAGCCCCCTCCTTCCTTTGCCCCCAACATGGCCGACCACCGCCACCGCCTGCCAGCTGAACCACCCCGGCCTAGAGAGGAATAAACAGAGGGGGGGGGGGGGGGGTCCGATGCTCACCACCATGGGCTCGTCCTCCTCCTGCGCGTAGGCCGGCATCTCTACGCAGCCCGCCTCGATGTTCTTCATGTCCTCCTGCATCCGCGATGACCCGGGCACAAAATTGAGCGAATTGAACATGTCCCCACCAGGAGATTTCGGGTGGGGGCGTCCTGAGAGGGGAGGAGGCGGGGTGGGCTGCACTCACCACCAACTGGTTGTACCGAACCCGCACTGCGTCCGCAGTTTTGCCGGGCAATTTTGCTGAAATCTTGGCAAACCTGGCGGTTTGGGGGAGGGGGTGAGCTCAACGGGATAAATGACGCCGGTGGGCGAACGAGGGTCGGCAGGGCCGAGCGGGAGCGTACTTGTCGGAGGCGTCGAAGTGCTCCGCTAGCAGCGACTCGAAGCGACTGTTCTCCTCAGCACTGTATGTGTGGGGGCGAAGCAATGGCACAGCTCAGACGGTGAGCTGCAAGGGGCAATTGTATAAGGCGACGGTGAAACTAATTGCCGTGGCGGTTGCGACGGCAAAACAGACAAAAAAAATCTCATCAATAACAGCCCAAATATCTGTCGCAGCACTCCAGCTGACCAGCCTGCGCGGGGTGCATGGCGCCACCATCACCCCGACCCGCCGTTTCCCAGCCTTATGGAGTTCCTAAGGGCGCAAGATTCCCGAGCGGCGCGTAATAATTGCGCACCCCGAGAGGCGGGGTGGACGGAAGCCCATCACCCACGTGATGACGGCAGTGGGTACGCCCCAGTACTTTACATCTGTCACTGACAGGCTCTGCTTGGTAGTACTTTATCAATGGCACTGCCTCGGGGAGAAGTAGCGCCAGGACTACATACCAGTACAGGTACCTGGCGTACCGCTGCGGGGTTGTTTGCGTGTCTGCCGACTGGAGAGCATTCAGGCTGGCAGATGTGCAGCAGACAGGACCAATGAGTCACGGCCACGCACCTCCATCCGTCTGGCAGCCAGGACACGGGGCGGAGGTCCCCCATCCTGCAAGTTCTGCCGCTGCGTTAGAGACAGCGGCCAACGGTTGTCGGGGGGCGAGACGGCGGCTGGGGCTGCTTATTCCGGAAAAATGCCGGAATGAATACGCGGTGATTATGAATATCTCCAGCCTGCCCAGGACACCGGGCGGTATTATTTCTACGGCAGGCCAGATGCGGGTTTTTCGGCGGCGCCGCGGCGGCGCAAAGGGCCTCCCTTGGCGTGCAGCGGCTGGGTCAGACGCACAAGGCGTCGAGGATCTGCCCTGAGAGCGCAGTTACTGAACACGGACCCTCAATTGCAGGGAGGTGGGCAATTGGGTTTGCGGATTGGCGGTGGGCGGTGGCGCGCGGCCATAGTGGTCCCGGCAGTCCGGACTGTCGGCAAATGCGTTGAGTCAGCACAGCAGCCCTCACCTGCTGCCCGTTCCGCGGAATGCTCGTACGAGGTACTGGAACCACGGCGTGACCGCGGCGCCATACGATGATCTTCCTCGCGGCTCGGATAGCGAATGAACAACGAGAAGTTGATACAGCAAGTAGTCGCTTCTCGTAGAAGTTTTCGGTGGCGCGAATCAGCAGGTCGATATTCAAATAACTCGTCGTCGGTGCGAAATGATGTCGTCGTACCACAGTACGTCATACCGCCCCATACTGGTGTGAAACACAAAAAGGACATAAACAAATCCACCTGCTGCTAAAATTACTGGTACCTGAAGCGACTACCCTGCAGGTTTAATTATTATAAATCGGCATTCCCCCCCGCGGGTTCGCGACGACACGGCAGGTAGTCGCTACTGTGGACTACTGTCGCTACTCCCTACAATACTTCTAGTATTCTAGTACATAGCAAAATAAAACAGAAAATAAAATAAAACGAACTACTGTGATAAAATAGATAATTCATTATCGACTCGGCCCAGTACTTTCCGTGCATTCTCTTGACGCTCTCCCTGTAACCAAAAAGGATACTCGGCTCTCATAGTCTCAAGCTCGGATCCAACGACTGCATCGCAGGCCGCAGAGCGGCACAAATCCAGATGTACGACGAGGGTGTCCGAAACGCCGCCGGCATGCTTCGCTTTGTTCCTTTCGCCGTCTCCGAGATCGGCTCGCTGGCCCCGCACGATGAGGCTTTCTTGGTGGAGCTCGCAAGAGCTAGCCACACGCACATTGGCCAGAAAATCGGCCAGCTCTTGTCTGCGTGGCGCCGCCATTTATCCTTGCTCATCAACGTGGCGCATGCAGACAAAGTTCTTGGCGGGGTCGCGGCGGTGCCCGCGGCACCGACGTGATGGTGCTCATGCGCCTGCGTCGCGACGCTCGTCAGCATGTGTTGCTGTGACCCGGGTCATAGGCTGCAAGCGCACTCGCCGCGGCTACTGGCCCACCCTGGGCGGTGGTCCCCATTGGTTTCATGTTTCCTTTTCGGTTTTTTCTAGTCGTTCCGTGGCTTTCAGTGTTTATTCCCTAACTTGAACCTTTGGTTTCCTTGGCGACTTGGTGACTTCCTGGTTCCCGTGGCTCTTACTTGGTCCTTGCTTGGCTCCCTTGCCTCCTGCTTGACCCTTGGTTTCAGGCTTATATCTCTCTTGATCTCTTCTGCCGGCAATCTTTCACAATTGCTTTTAGTTCTGCTTTTAGTGCGCATACGTTAAAGCACTGATGTAAGAAGATAGATTCATCATCGACTTTACCGTACATGCGCTTCATTGGATTGCTGGGTATATTATTCACTATAATAATTTAATTTAGTGCACCATCTGGAACTAATGGGTCGCTAACAAATTTCATATCCCACCCGCCGGGCCTTACATTTATATCTTGATGTTCTTGCATTATACTGTGTGGTGGTACGTGTTACCGCTAGCAGACCGCATCTCTATGCCCGCCGTACCGGTAGCACTGAAGAGTTACTTTGGCTGGCTCAATGGAGTGTTAAATATTGCCACTGAGCGGAGAACAATAAGTCGTTGTTTCGTACGCGCCACCTGCCTGCGTCGATGCCCGATAATAATGGAAATAAATAACCGAACCTACAGGTATGGGATACGTCACTCATTTCTAGTATGCGTGTATTGGCGGGAAAATGTTGTCCTTGACTTTGCCGGCGGGTGTTTCAGCCTGGTTTCGGCCTGGGATCAGGGATAATTCTAAAAAAGCATTATATAATCGAGTCGTTACAAGTAAGGGTTATACCCTGGTCGGCCATTCCGTGGCGGCCACGTCGACATTGCGCAGCAAGGCCTGCCGCCCAGAGGACAGCACGGGCCGGGCCGACGGGGAGGGGCGCCGCGCGAGCGAATCGCCTCGATCGCGCTCTGCCGCCCGCGCGCCGGGCGGCGGAACTCGGTAGTGGCTACAGGTACCCGTACCCGTAGTCGCTACCTGTACGTACCGGCATTGTTTTCCGATGGCGGCGGCGCGCCGCAACATTGTCCTTCCTCCAGCACGACCCGCACAGACAACATACTCCCATCCCCCCCGCCCTCCACACACACGCCGTGCTATCTTACATCCACAAAAAAGTGTACGAAGCGTAAACGATCCGCCGGGGCGGCTCTCGATCGCGCCGGGCAGTTTGCCTCCCCCCCGCCCCCGCGCGTACGCCACCCCGGATCACTCCGCTCCTTTCACCCTCGCCCGCCGTGAGCGCTGCATTGCGGATACCGACAGGCAGCCGCAGCGAGGAGCCGGTGTTGCGGGTCACTGCTCAGTTGCGCCTCCGGCCGCTGGCTGAGGCCCGGCCCTCGCGCGGATCAGCGACCCCGGCGGGGGTGGAAGCACGGGGGGGGGGGGGGGGGGGGGAGGTCTGTGCGCTCAAGCCCGCCGAGTCGCGGCTCCCGCTCCCCCTTCGTCTGTTCCACGACCAGCCTGCGGCTCGAAATATAATACGACAGTGGCCAGCCAATTCTTTGTTATATATTGATCGGCGATAGTTAGTGGCGGCGGTCATGAATATTGGCACGTGGTCGATAAGCGCACGATAACCTCTGCAGCGCAGTCAGCGTGCTGCATTCCGGAAGAGAGTCCCTCCGCCCACATATTGGGGCACTTGCGACGTTGTGTGCCTTGAGGTGCGCGGTGTGTTTGTATTTAGCGTGCTCAAAATGGACCCTCCGCCGCATCGGGAGCGCACACGCAAACGTTGGGGAGCGCTGACTGGTGTCATGTCGTGTTAATGCGCATCATCCCGTCATTGGCAATGTATTGAATGTGTTGTCAAGCTTCCACGCTCCCGGGATATTGGCTAGCGGATCGGTGACCCGATGCTGGCGGCCAAGACCGGTAAGCTTCCGCTTGGCCGCATCCTTGCCTTTGAGCGTCCGTCACCTGTGGTATCCTCCCCGCCTGCGCAGATAGAATCCGTCCCTGGCGGCGATGGCGGTCGCGCAGCAGCAGAAAGGGGGGGCGGAGGGGCGCCATGGCGGCGGCGGCGTCCCCAGCGACGGCAGCTGGCTGCTGAGCCCCGTGGGGATGGGGCACGGCTCCTGGGCCGCCGCGGCCGCCGCCGCAGCCGGCGCCCCGCCCGGCTATGCGCTCCTCAGCACCGCGCCCTCCTCGCCCAGCGCCCGCTGGGCGCTCGACATGGCCACCGCCGCGCGCCGGCCGGGCGGCGAGCTGGCGGCGGCGCTCCGCGGCGCGGGGCTGCGGGTGACGGGGGGCGGCCCGCTGGCGGGCGTGCTGTGGTGGGCGAGCCCGGCCGCCTGGTGGGCCACGCGCGCCAGCTGGGAGGTCCCCCCCGCGCCGCGCCGCGCGCAGCTCATCGAGCAGGCGGTGCAGCTGGCGGAGCTGGAGGCGCTCCTGCGGGCGTACCAGGGTGGGGCACCAACGCATCGCCCCCCCCCCCCCCCCCCCCCTCCCCAACCCTCTTTTTACGGTTACTACGGATGCCGGCTGGGCAAGGAGGACACTGCGAATGGGTGGCCGCCCTTCCTACCAGCCAGGCCTTGAATGTAGATGCCTCTGTAGCGGAATTGTAGCGGATGTTCTTACAGGCTGGAAGCACGCCCAGTCTGAGGCTTGTGATCAGGGTGCTTGTAAGCGAGGCGGCACCCGCAGCATGCTGATCTCTCCCCTCGCCCCTTTCCCGCCCGCAACACCCCCCCCTGCCCTCCCTTCCTCGCCCGCCCGACAGATGACCCGCAGTCGCCGCCGCCCGCCGGAGGCCTGCCTGCCGCCCGCGCCGCCGCGGCCGCCATTGCGCGCAGCCTGGCCGCGAACCAGTGGCGCGCAAGCCTGCGCGTGTGTGCGGCGCTGCTGACCCGCCTGTGGCGCTGCCTGTACGCCGGCCGGGTGCTGGTGGACGCGGAGGGCGTGGAGCGCGTGCGGCGCCTGGCGGGAACGCGCACGCTGGTGTACGTCCCGACGCATAAGAGCCACCTCGACTACCTCATCCTCTCCTATGCGCTCTTCTCTCTGGGTGAGCCGCCCCGCGGGGCACCTGCGGGGCGAAGAGGCATCCCAGGCACCGCGCGTGCCAACCCCCCCCCCAGCCACCTTCGCCACTGATGAAGCAGCTACCCTCAGGTGACAAGATCACTGCAAATAGTAAATGCCTGCCAGGTGTCAAATGGAGACGAAGCCATATTTGAAATTCCGAAGCTTCTTGCGACTTTGTTCCTGCTTCGGCTTTGATGCTAAACATGCCAGCTGTCTTTCGGGGGCGAAGCCATAGCAGGTCTGCGGCATGTGGGCTTACGGGTTGCGTGCGGGCCCAATGTGAGGCCTCTTCTGGGGGTGCTTATAGATGGGCCCGCACCTGTATATATACCCGCCCTCGTTATGAGGATCAAAATGGGCTCGCCTGCAACGTGCAAATAACAACGCTGGCGATGGTTCCGCCATAGTCTCGCCTGGGTTCCGCCAGGTGCGGTAGTTCGTAACTAATGGCAGTGTACCTGTCACCGCGCTGGCGCCCGTACCTCTGTTTCTCCATTGAAAGCCATTCCAATGGCTCCATACAAGCCATTCCAATGGCGCATACAAGCCATTCCCACAGCTCCAACTGAGTCTGCCCCCCCCCCCCCCCCCCCCCCCCTCCCCCCCACCTCCTCTTCCTCCTCCCACTCGTGGGCCCTGCGCGCCGCAGGCATGCAGTCCCCCATCACCGCCGCGGGCGTCAACCTCAACATCCCCATTGTGGGCCGCGTGTGCCAGTGGTTTGGCGCCTTCTACATCTCGCGCAGCACCCGCGGGCAGAGCAGCTTCGACGCAGAGCTGTACCGCAAGGTGTGTTACCCCCCCCCCCCCCCCCCCCCTTCCCCCCCTTTCACATCGCTCGTCTGAGGTTGGGAGGGGGGGGAGGGGGGGCGGGCAGCACACTACCAAACTGCCCAGCCATGCCATGCTTGAAGGGTCAATCATGTATCGATACCCATCTGAACTCTGATGGCTCTGATGACATGTGAACTCTGAGATCTGGAGGTGATGCACGGATGCCGGCCAAGGGCGTGCTCCGTTGTGAACTGTAGTGCGCTGCCGCCTATACCATCCGCCACGGAGTAGGGATGTTGTGTGTATGTGTATGTGTATGTGTATGTATTTTATGTATGTGTATGTATATATGTGCATGTATATGAATATTTATGTATATGTTCATGTATGTGAATGTGTATTATGTACTTTTATGTATATATATGTATACGTATACGTATATGTATGTGTATGTATATGTATATGTGTATGTGTATGTGTATGTATATGTATATGTATATGTATATGTATATGTATATGGCGTATACATATACGTATACGTATACGTATATGTATATATGTATATGTATATGTATATGTATATGTATATGTATATGTATATGTATATGTATATGTATATGTATATGTATATGTATATGTATATGTATATGTATATGTATATGTATATGTATATGTATATGTATATGTATATGTATATGTATATGTATATGTATATGTATATGTATATGTATGTATATGTACATGTACATGTACATGTACATGTATATGTATATGTATATGTATATGTATATGTATATGTATATGTATGTGTATGTGTATAAGCATATGTGTATGTATGTATTTGGCCATTGCCTGGTGGCTCCACTGCCCTAAACCCCCCCCCCCCCCCTCCCGCCCTTTTTGCTCCCGTTGGTGATCCCGGCAGACGCTGCGTGGCTACGTGCACGCGCTGCTGCTCAACAAGATGCCGGTGGAGTTCTTCATCGAGGGCGGCCGCGCGCGCGACGGGCGCATCGCGACGCCTCGCCTTGGGCTGCTGGCCGCCGTGCTGGACGCGCAGCTGGACCTCCCCCTGCCACAGCCCGTGGTGCGGCCCCCTCCCAAACCCCGGACCGCTGCCTGCACATCACTCGACTGCACTGCACTCCCGGTCCCGGGCGCGGCAATAAAAACACCACGAACAAGAAACTGCCCTACCTGCCAGAGGTCAAACATATAGGAAACTACATCGAATGTTCTTATAGGCTGCAACCAAGCCCTGTCTGAGCCTTACGATCAAGGCTCTTAAAGGTGTGTCGGTACCCATACTCCATGCTGTGCGGTAGTGCGGTGTACAACAAAGTATCGCATGGGGCGGTGGGCTGGTATGGGTGGCGCGGAGGGCCAAGTGCGAGCGGGCTCTTAAAACACTGACGATCGGGGCCTCCGGCGGCGGCGTGCGGCAGGCGATCGTGCCCGTCAGCATCGCGTACGACGTGCCGCTGGAGGAGCCGGCGATGGTGCAGCAGCTGCTGGGGCACCCCAAGAAAAAGGAGTCGCTGTTGGGCTTTGCGCACGCCTTCTGGGGTCCGCCCCCCCCCCCCCCCCCCCCCCCCACACACCACCACCTCCAACCCCACCACACCACCCGGACTGCTTGCCATCATCCCCTACCTGCGTGGCATGCAGGGTAGGGGCATGTGGATGACCCGGGGGGGGGGGGGGGGGGGGGGGGGCGCTGATGCCTGCTGGCTGTGCGGCGCAGGTGTGCTGAAGCTACTCTTTGCGAGCGGCTCCCACGGCATGGCGGTTCTCTCCTTTGGCGAGCCGCTCCTCCCGGAGAACTACCTTGAGGCAAGTCGGAGCGCGCCCTTCCACCCCCCAAACCCCTCTCACCCCCTTGTTCCATGCTGCAGGGGCAGCCCGCCACCGGCAGACGCAGCATGCGTGTGGTGGCCGGCGGGGACGTGAGCCCGCCCCTGGGTCACGGGCGCGCAGGTGCCGGGCGACGCCCCAAAGGCCAAAGACCAAGAAAAAGAAGCGCGGCGCGCGGAAGGCCGGTGGTGGCGGAGGCGGCGGTGGGGCAGAGCCGCAGCAGGTGCAAAGCGCGCCTCCGATCGACCCCCTCCCCCCCTGGCCGGCCATGGTGCCGCGTCCTGTGCCTCGGCCACGTCTTGCGTCCTGGCGCTGACGCACGGCGGATGAATGCGGCGGGTGCAGGCAGGGGAGCCCGGCGGCAGCGCCCAGGTGGCGGCACCCAGCGGTGTCGGCAATGGCTGGGACCCGGACGCGCGGATGGAGCGGTTGACCCTGTACCCCAGGTGCGACTCGCCGCTGCGGAGGAGAGTGGGGGGGGGGGGGGGGGGGGGTCCAGGGCGAGGTGCCGAAGGGGTGTGGGAACAGGAGAGCGGGGGGTCTGTTGGTTGTGCGAGTCCCCAATGCTTGCCCTACACGCTGGCGGCCAACCCGTTGGTGCCACGCGCGGCCGCTAGGAAGAGTCGGCATCCGCCGTCGACTCATGAGAAAGATCAGGGCCATCAGCTGGATCCGGAAGCCAGCCGTGGGGCAATCCGTGGCACCTGTACGAAAACGCCGATGTGTTAATAAGCACATCCTTATGTCGGGTGCCAATGTGTCCGGATGTAGCGAAAAGGGTGAAAGCTAGCAGGGTTCAGCAAGAGAGAGGAAGGCTGTCAGGGTTGAGGAAAACGAATGCTGTGGAAGGTGGAAGAACGATTACACGTGCTGCGACGGAGACATATGTGTGAGCTGGACAATCGGGTGATAATGCGCATCCGGTGACATGTACCCGAGTCACCTGTCAAGTCAGACATTAAGATTTACAGGGTTTCGTATTTGCAGGGTTTGGTTATTCTCTCACACCAGCCTACCTTGGCGTCCGATGAACTGACCAGTATATTAGGATGGAAGCTCGGCACCTAGAAACATAATGTAATGAAATTTGATATAGAATGTGTCGATGATTTGGATTTTTGGAAAGACATCTGACAGATACATCTGAGTCTTATTGCGAATCGATTTCGAAAAACACTGAGTACATTACGATTTTATATGTTTGATATGGATAACAACATATGCTGTGCTTGTAGTATCAAGCAGTGTAGACATGAATGCTGACGTAATCCTTAGTAGTACCGCGTCTAAACAATCTGTTACGATGGTATAACTTCAGCAATAGCAATGACAAGAATAGAATAGCGGAATGAATTAGACACGAGTACCGCTAACAGAGTGGCAGATATAACGACGGCCAGGCCCCCTCGTTACAAATTTTCTGCCGTCACCCACGCTAGAATGATATGTCTCGTGATATCTGTGGGCGAGCGCGAATGTTGCGATGATTTATCCAGCCAAAGGTCGGGTCGCAGCGCAGCGCATCAACGTGCCAACCTCGTGCCTGGGCCGCAGGGGCGGGGAGGCGCGGCGCGCAGCCACGGCGGCGCTGGGCGCGGACGTGGTGGCGGCGCTGCGCGGCGCCAACGTGGTGCCGCAGGCGGCGCTGCTGCTGGCGGCGGTCGGCGCGCCGATGGCGGTGCCGCAGGGCGCCACGGGCGGCCGGCTCACGCCGCGCCGGGTGCTCCGCGGCGCGGCCTGGCTGGCGCGGGAGCTGCGCTCGCGGGGGCATCGCTCGGTGGGGCTTGCCCCGCCCGGGCAGTCCGAGAGGTACGCAGCCAGCACGCAGCCAGGGTGCCTAATATGGCCAGGGTAGGGTCCCGTCATACCCTGGTTTCGGAGCAGCAATCCACTGCTACAGCTCCGGCTGCGCCTGCCCCCAAAACCCCAAAGTCACCGTAACAAATTCGCTCTTTGGGCCCGCGCTGTGATCGCCCCCCTTGGGAGAAGCGGAAGTGTGCTGCAGCCAAATCTATCGGAATACATCACAAATACGCCATGCAAACATGGACTTGGACGGTGTTGCAAGCCCGCACATTTGGCTGTGAATCATTTTGGCCCCCGAAGGCAATGGAGTCAGTGCATGTGCTGCAAGCGACTACAGCGGCACAGCAGTAGCAGCAGACCGCCCGTCACAATAAGAACCACCTGAACGAGATACACTGGCCCAAACAGAAGCAGCCAACAGAGTGCCCGGGGGCCACTGAAATGCCAATGGAGATGGGGACGGCGCATAATCTCACCCCACCTCGGTTGCGATCAGCCGAAACTCGCGTCGTCAACGGCGTGGCGCTGTTGGTGTCAGTGTTGGGGCCCAATTAGGGTTTGGTTGGGCATTCTAGGGCTTGAGCATGCGATTCCAGAATCCAGATGTGTTATCAGCAGAGTTGAGGTGGGAGGGGGGGGGGGGGGCGGGGGGGGCGGCGGGCAACAGTGAGGTGTTCCCCCGCACCCTGGTGCCCTCTGGTGTCCCTCGGCGCTGACGGGCTGTTTTGGGCCGCCCGCGGTGAGCGCAGTGAGAGCCTGCAGGCAGTCCTGCGCTGCGCGGGCCTGGTGCCGGAGTGTGTGGAGGTGCGGTGGCCCGCCGGCTCTGACGCCGCGCCGGCCGCGCAGCCCAAGGTGCCCCCCCCACCTCCCCCCCCATCCCCCCTCAACACCCAAAGGCCACCCCTCGGCGGCGCCACCTGATGCCATGGGAATCCCTACAATTCGGCCAAGTCAAGGAGGTGGTGGGGTCAAAAACCGCGTACAAAAAGCGCTGATTCGGTATAAAAAATCCTTGACTACAAACCTTGAATGACTAACGTAACCTTGGCAATGTCACTTTGGGTGATTCGCGGTAAATTGCCGTTTTTTAACCCCCCCTCCCTCCCCCGCAAAGACTGAAGAGCGAAACAAAAGATTTTTCTGGGAATCTCTTAGAAATAACCACGAATGCACCACGGATATTTCGACTCCTTCGTACGAAAAAGTACATTCTTTTTTTTAAACCCGCGAACCCGGTTAAATCCTCCACTGACGACGACGAGACGCGGGACGATGTATATTGCGCTTGATTACCTTGATAACCTTCGGTAGTCTTCCACTGCGTTGCTGCCCGATAGAGGCGCGGCGGCTGACCCGTTTGTTTGTGCGTGGCTGTGGCTGTGTGTGTGTGTGCGGCCGCAGTTGTCCCTGCGCCCGGAGCTGCGTGCGCGCTGCATGGTGCAGTCGCGTCTCAACTACCTGCTGCCGGCCTTCGCCGCGGAAGGGCTGCTGGTCGCGGCGCTACACGCGGAGGCGCGGAGGGCGGCCTCGCGCAGGGGCGACGCCGGCCACTGGTGAAGCCCCCCTCCTCCGGCCTGCGATTCCGAGTACTGAACCCGACTCGGCTCCCGCGGAAACGAATTACCGTACTAATAACGTACCATAGTTGGGTTTCCGAAAAGATAATTGTTTATTTGTGGCTTATTCTGGTGCCTGTAAATGCCAGGCTGATCATTGCACCCGGGTACCCGGGTACGTTTTCTTTCTTCGCGGGGGGGGGGGGGGGGGGATAACAGCAAAGTTTTTTCGCCCCGGGTAATCGGCGGAAGCCCCCCCCCACCACGACCTCTGGCGCGGTTGCGCCAACTGCAGTTGTGGGTCTGGCATCGCCCGTAGACAATCGCCTCATTCGAACCTCGAAGGGCTAGTGTATCAACCAGGATTCGAACCCGGGACCTTTTGGATAAGACCACCGCCCAACTGAGCGGACAACACGGGATAAAACGGTGGCATGCCATCGCGAACCTAAAACGCAATTGCGATGTGCCAAGCAATGCCTTGAATCCAGTCTCACTTAGGCCGAATCCAGCGGAATGCAACTCTGCGATTTCGGATTAATTTAGATGAATTCACTGCATGCAGCTGAACTGATAAGAGTTTGACTCGTTTCAGACTGGTTTCAGATACAGATTCACATCTCGAGTTTCCGAATGACGCCACCGGTGTGATCATGGGGTTCCTTACATCAGTGCTTAAACATATGCTTATTAAAAGCAGAACTAAAGCAATTGTGAAAGGTTGCCAGCAAAAGAGAGATATACAAGCCTGAATCCAAGGGTCGAGCAGGATGCCAGGGAGCCAAGAACCAAGGAAGAGCCACGGGAACCAGGAAGTCGCCTTGGTTGATCATGGGGTTATTGGTGTCTTGCCGGCACATCCGGGTGAAGCCTTTCGGAATTCTGCACCTGAATTCCCGACATACATGAATTCAGGCTCGGGTCTCTCCCACCGAGATCAGCTGAATATTTCACCGAATTTCCCTTTTTTGGCCGGTGCTTTAATCTCACTTCAGGATGAATTCATCTGAATTCGACTTTTGATTGCATTTGGCATGAATTTAAATAAATGAACATGATTTCAGCTCGGATTAAGGTCATTTTGCGCCACATCTGTTAATCGTTAGGGAGGATCGAAAGAGCCTCGTGGTTTCTGGGGCTGTTTCTGCCTGAAACCCAACTGGATTCAGGAGGAAAATCTGAATTGAGGCGCCACCCTCCTCCGCCACATCCATCACCTGCGCTCACCACCGGGAGTCACTCCTGCTGTTGTGTTGTGGACACCCCTGGAGGCCGCCGCTGCGTCCGCCCTTCGCCCTGGTGAGTGCTGACCAAGTGGCGCTGGCGCGTGGGGTGTGTCCCCGCAGGGCGCGCGAGGCGCCAGAGGCGGCGGTGCCGGCGGAGCGCGTGGCGGCGAGCGCGGCTTGGCTGCGGCTGCTGCTGGCGGAGGAGGTGGACTGCCACGTGGGGCAGGGCGCGCTCTGCGCGCCGGCCGACTTTGCACCCGCGGCGGCGCGCCTGCTGGAGGGCGGCGGCCTGCTGGAGGTGCCCCTCGCGGGCGGCGGGAAGGGCCTTGCCTTGGCGCCCTCGCACGACGCCAAGCGCGCGGCGCTGCTGGCGGGCTGGCTGCTGCGCCCCCTATGCGCCACCGCGCTCTTCGTGCTCCAGGAGGTAACACCCCCCCCCCACCCCCCCCCCCACAGACACACACACCACACTCACACTCACACTCACCCACACACCCGCTTTTTAACGGCCCGCATGCCGATCAAAGATAGTAGTCAAGATCGGATGCATCCGCGTGAATGGTCTTTAGACACCGACGTATATGCTGCATTGTAAATATATGTGTATAAATATATATATAAATGTAAATATAAATATATATATATAGATATAATATAAAATATACATACTATATATATATCTGTTTACAACTGGCAGTTAACGAGTAGAAGTATTATTTCTTGTTTCAGCGGTATAGATACGACGAGGTCTATTCGCTGTGAATGTAGTCATCGCCGTATAGAGGAATCGCCTAAGTATACAGTGGTCCAAAAATAACCAGAATTATGCGGTGCGTCGACCGCCAGACAATCAGCGCAGTCGGGCACTGATTCATCGCAAAACACCGATCTTTTAGCCGTTGGGAAGTGAATTATCATAAATGCGGTGAATCGGGCCGGATCAGGATCTTGACCTATAAGGGCCGTAGTATCCGACGCCTCAATCCTGCACACTTCAAACTAACCAGTCTATTTGTCAGGATGCAAAGTGTGGCCATTAGAAACAGAATAGAAATATGATAGAATGGAATCATTAGAAAATTTGTTGATAATTCGACTTTTTTCTGAAAAAACCCTAACAGACACCGGGTACATCTTGGCCGTATAGCGAATGATTAATTTCGGGTAGCTGTAAGGACATTGTTCGAGTTCGCATTGCCCATTGATGAGTATGGATTATATATTGGTTTGGGTTCATAAGCTGCAGTTTCCGGCCACTCGTGGTTGCGGACAGTTTAGTTAGAGCCTGCTGACACTTGCGAGGTGGTGCCCCGGTGCGGTACTGATACTGCTGGTGTGAATTACAAAATGGCCATATCAACAAATCCACCCAAAAGCAGTACTATACGATCCACACAGCAAGCCGCCTAACAGCGGTACCCGGGTACCGGAACTGGTAGAAGTAGCGCGACCAACCCGCGTGTTGTCGCGTCATCCTGTGTAGTATGCTAGCCTGGGACCCGTGTACCAATGCCGGCGGTGTTAAGGCGTATTAGCAGGTCGTCTACTGGCATTCCATCGTTGCTACGGACGATATATTGCAACGACATTGCAGACATGGAGGATTACACAATCCTTTTATCGTCCAAACATGGTGTTAGCATGGAAGTTAAGCAGTTTTAGGAAGAAGAGAGGAGAACAAGACCAGAATGGAATACAATGTGAAAGAGCGCTAGAATGGTGGCAAAACACGGGCAGGCGCTGCTGGTTGAATTTCTGCCACCTACGCACTTGTGAGTCCAACTCGGCATCCGATGGCATGAGACGGCATGAGATTACCGGTCGCCTACACTCGCAAAGATCAAGGGATGAGTAGATGCGCATGGGGCGCCCTGCGTGCTTCATGCGGCTCCGCGGCTCTCGCACTTCAGCAATCGGCGCCACGCTTGATGACGCCAGCGCAAGTGCGCGCATGGCCGGCCACTCATACTCGTACAGCAGTTTCCGGCACCCCCTCCCGATGAAGCCGCTCTCCTCTTCCAGGGTGGCTCTCTTCTTCCGCTTGCTCGTCCAACTCTGGGCATCTTGGCTCTTCTTCCCCTTGGCAGTGTTGTTGGCCTTCACCTTTGGCTCTGTGAGGATCCGCACCAACGATCGATCAAGTTTCAAGATCAAAGGCATAGGAAAAATAGCATGAATAGTAAAAATTATGCATAAATAGATACCTTTTGAAGGTTTGATGCGGATCCCTACGGCTCTGTCGCCTTCACCCGGTCAGCAAGGCGCTCGACATGGGCGTCGCCGGTGCATTGCTTCCGCACCGTGTGATCGTCTGTGCTGGTGTGTTTGGCCCGCTACGCACGTGGAGAGCAGGTGGCGGAGGCGCTGCGCGGCGCGGAGGGCGGCTGCATGTCGCAGGCGGAGCTGCTGCAGGGCGTGACGGCGGCGGTGGACGTGCCGGGCAAGATGGGCCCCGCGGCGGTGCCCTCCGTGGTGGTGGCCCAGAGCTGCCTCGTCGGCCTCGTGCGCGTGGGCGTGCTCGTGCCGGTGGCTGCCGCGCCCGCCGCGCAGAATGGCACCGCGCCGGGGCGTCCGCGTGAGCCCCCCCCCCCCCCCCCCCCCCCGTTCCTTGGCCTCCCACTTTACTCACACTGTCCACCATTTGTTACAGGGGGGCATGTACACACCGTAAGCACGCCATGGCTGTACTGCCCCCCCCCCCCCTCCCGCGATCCTCTCCCTACCAAAGACAGAGAAGCAAATTTATCAGGGAATGCATCAGAATACCGCATGAAGACCCTATCGGGTGCAAACACACCTTTGAGTGTTTTTTGACTAAGAGATATCGCAAATATAATCGGTTGTTTTGCACCATTGGTCGAGCGATGATGTGATTCGTTCGTTGTGCATTCTGATATTTCAGGAAAAACACATTTTGTTTCGCCTTTGGCGCCTGGTTGTGTGGGTCAAAGGCAGTAGTGCACGGGTAACCCAACAAAGCGCGGTCACGCTTGGCCACCAACATTGCACGGAAATCCCAACACAATGCCTCAGACCAATTCATTACTTTTGTTAACCCACCGGCATCCCAATTGTTTGGTACAGTATGCGTTGCGATCTGCGGGGACATGCACCCCCTATATCCCACCAACCCTACACCTTCAAATGTATACCCTAGGAGGAGGGGGGCATGCGGGGAAGGCTCGACCTGCGGTGTCCACGTGGGACATCGGCGTGTGCACGCGGGCCTCGACATAGTTGTGGAACATTTAGGGGGACGGTGGCTAGGGTGAGTGCGGCGGGTGGTCCGTAGCGCCGTATCGTGTGACAATGCGACGCTCCGCGTGACTTGATGGGCGGCGCTGCGCAGGCCCGCTGCCGCGCGTGGCCACGGACAACTGGGCGCTGGTGGAGCGCGCCAAGAGCAAGGCGGCGGAGCCGCAGGTGACCCCCGGCCCCCCTTCCATGATGGCTTACAGGGGTGCCCACCCCCCTCACATGTCACCCCGCCTTCAAGATGCAAATGTCGGTGATGTTTGTGGAAAGGTGTATGGCGCGGTGTGTCACCAAATAAAAAGGCAGCAGCGCAAGTTGTGTATTCTGTGCCGGGTGACGCTCTCATGTTATCAGTCCGTCGACCTTACTGCACACATCCTGAAAAGCGAGCAATAACGGAGGATGGGCCACGTAACTGCCTGCGGACTCTCGGGGAAATGGGGTGGGATTCATGTATTGTGCGACGCGCCTTGTGAACACAGACTCGGGGTGTTCACGGTTTGCGCCTGCTCTTCTTCGGCTTGCTTGTGAAGACACGTTGCACTTCGACGCTCGGTGCCGTGCTACGCGGGCTGGTCACTGTAGTCAGCCATGTGGTGTCGATGTCATACGAAGTCTTGTTGCATTGTTAAACCGTTTGCCAACTTTACGCTGCCAGCGCAAAAGGCTTAAAAGGGCCTTTTAACATAGTTAATAACAGTAAAAGTTGAACAGTTCACAGGTTCAAAAATGTCAAAGGATCAAAGGTTCACAGAATACAATAACCAAAGCCCAAAGGATAAACTCCCCCGTCACACGAGGTCGGTAGCCGGTGGATGCGCCCGGGGGGCCAGGTGGTTGTCCAACCTGGCGGCCGTCCCGGAACGCCGCCCTCTCGGTCGCCGCGCGAGAGGCGGGAGCTGCTGTCTCTGCGGCCATCTTTTCAGATGCGCTCCGCTTCTTGCGGGCTTCCAGCCTAGTGTTGAGCTCCATCTGGCATGAATAGAGCTCGTCATACTGGTGGGACATCTGTCCCTGTACCTCTGCCAGCTGCAATAGGAGCCGGGTCAGGTCAAAATCACCCAACTATAATCAGGCCGTAGAGAGCCGTCTGTCCCGCTCGGGCACTGGTCATGTTGGGGGCCGTCCCTCGTAGATCGCTTGTGGGGCACCCATGATGACACCATGTGGCGGGGTGGACGCTCGCAGCCCATCCAACTGACATGGCGATGTCGCCCAAGATGTCGCCTAGCTATGTGACAGTCAACGGAGTAGACTCCCATCTCCCCGCGTAGCTTCTCCGTAGAGTTGTGGCATCCGCAGCCGCCCCGCTTGCCTGTGACTAGGGCCACTCCGAATGTTGGCTAGGAATCGGCGTGGCATATATGGATTTTCGTAAAGCCATGCCAGGCAAGTCTGCATTCACCCACGCGCAACGACAGTCACCGGTAGCGGCGGCCATACCCGTACAGACACAAACCGTCTGGGAATGACTGCCGTTTTCGACCCCCCCCCCCCCCCCTCCCCCGGGCAAAGAGGAAGAAAGCTACCTAAACGCAGAAAGTCAGAATACAGCGCGAATACTCTGACGCAAAGGTGCAAACCAATTGCAGTTTTTGGCCACACGGACTGACCGTGTTCAATTCTACGGTACATGCGGTGGTGCTGCGCCGGTGGCAGCCCTGGCGCGATAGCGGTGCGTAGCGGTGTCGATTACTGTTACCGCTTGACGACGGTAAGGGGACAGAGTGATGACGGCAATACACCGCACGTGGCGCTAGGCGGACGGTTCCCGGTCTACTCGGTGCACGGTGGTGCGGGTACGGGGCGGCGTTGTGCGTATAATCCACTGTAAGTGCGTGTTATCAATTTGCCGTGAGTCAAGGAGGACGGCGACAATGGACGAAATGCCCGCCGTGACGGCAACGGCACAGGTTAGGTCTCGAAAAGTATACCCAACGAGCGAGATGGCAGGTGCTACATGGACCACGGATAGTGAGGATTCGCGCGAGGGTTGCGGTTTTTTGAGTATCGCGTAGCGAAATTTGCCGCACATGTCTTGCAAGGAGCGCGCCTGAGCCCCATTGCAATGCTCACGTTGAAGTGCAATTGGCAGGGTATTTGTCTCGGACGATGCGCCAATGGCAGCTACAGCGTTGATACGATATCATGCTATGATAAAACTATGATATATACCATGACATATAATGATATACAATCATTCAAGGGGAGACTGGTCTAAATGATTATTATGCGGATATTTACACGCACGGCCCGCTCAGCACCTTTGCTGTGCCGCGTTGGTAGTTATTGGTGCGGTAGTAGGGAGGGGTGCGGTGTTTATCTCCGTCGAGGTCCATGTCATGTCAAGGTACTCATGTCACCCGGCAACCGCATCACGCGCGTGCCATGGCCGCCCGTGGATCCCGGCTCTGCGCGGCGGGGCGGCCGGGTGGTGTGATTTGATTGCGCAAAGGACGGCGGACCGGGGCGCTGACAATTCCTGATGATGCGCCAGGTGCTGGAGGTGCTCCTCCGGAAGCCGGAGTCAGTGCTTGCGCTTGCGGAGGAGTACAGCGGCAGCCCGGCCGCGTTGCAGGCGCTCGCGTTGCGGATGGTGTCCTTCCAAGTGCCAGCGTAGGCATGGTCCCATTGTGCAACGGTGCACCAGCGTGTACCGTGTCGCGCGTTGAGAGGAATGTAATGAATGGAGCTGGCAATCAGTGCTACCCGGCAACATGCTGCTTGGCCGCCTGCTAAGAAACAATGGCCCATATGCACAGTACTACTGCTTGCACATACAGATCTGTGTGTGTGTGTGTGTGTATATAGTGTATATTTACATAACTAAACACATGCATTTATTGACATATTTACATGTAGACATTTTCTATAGACATATATATATAGAGAGGGAGAGAATATCTATATATAGAGATA